>JAVGWN010001356.1:557-12505 GCA_034552555.1 Semaprochilodus insignis | reverse complement strand
AATATTGTTCGGTTTTAAGTGTTTAATTTTTTTTGTTTTGAAGTTTTAGATTTTAGCATTTTCATTGAGAATTTTTCAGAGTCATGTTTCATTTTAACTGTATGTTACGTTTGCAGAGTCATGTTTGCTTTTAGAATTTTGATCGGACATTTCTAGGGTAATATTTCGTTTAAACTGTTCTTATGCATTGTTCAGAGTAACATTTGATTTTAGCATTTTCATTGGAATTTTCCAGAGTAATTTTTCTTAAGTTTCTTAATTTTTTGAAGTAAATTTTATTTTTAACATGTTGAATGGAATTTTCAGTTTTCATGTTTTAACTGTTTCTTACGCTTTTTTCAGAATAATATTGGTTTACCTCTTTGCCCCCACCAAACCAGCCTCAAATTCATACATGTACATGTATGCGGAAAAAATAACAAATAAAATGGATGTAAAATGGAAACATATCCCCAAACACACGGTCATATGCAGAAGTTTGGCTGCTCCTGGTCAAAAAACAATATTTTGTTCATTTTCTAAGTGTAAATAAGACTAAACATCCCATACAGACCACACTGACGTGGTGGTGGTGTGTTAGTGTGTGTTGGGCTGGTGTGAGTGGATCAGACACAGCAGTGCTGCTGGACACCTCAGTGTCACTGCTGGACTGAGAATCGTCCACCAACCAGAACTATCCAGCACAACAGCGTCCTGTGGGCGGCACCCTGTGGGCGGCACCCTGTGGGCGGCAGTGTCCCATGTCCACTGATGAAGGACTAGAGGATGACCAACACTGCACTGTGCAGCAGCAGATGAGCTATCGTCTCCGACTGTACATCTACAAGGTGGACCAGCAAGGTAGGAGAGTCTCACAGAGTGGACAGTGAGTGGACACAGTCCAAGCAAGTGTGACCTTTGGACTTACTCCCAAGGTAGCGCTAAGAGTCACCAGCGCAGTCACGTACATTTACAGGTGAGGTATTGTTTTTCTGGCCTTTGCATCTTAAAGAAGAGACATCACCATGGAAATAACACCACTTCTCGTTTACATTGATCTAATTACAACCCATTAAGTCCAAAATTGATTTCAAAGTTCCATTTGCACAAGCGTGTTACCCCGGAACTCAGCCACACTAATCGCTCTATTTGTGCTGCTGTGTGCAGAACAGGCTACATCGACCCCAGCTGAGCACCAAACCGCTGATGAATGGGTTCCAAGCTCGGCGGAGGATGATACGAACCATACGAGTCTCCATTGTGTTTTAAAGCCACGTGGCTGTAAGCTCATAAAGGAATCATTACTGCCTCGCGCATCCCTGTCCAAGCTCCCTGCTGTAGTGTCAGAAGGCTAATATGAATGTCATTACCAGCACAAACAGCCATGTTAATCCCCCCATACAAATCTGCTTCAATGCGTGACATATACTCATCATCAAAACAACAGCTGCACACAGAATGAGTCAACCGACAGGTATGAAACTTGGTGGGTAGGTTTGACATCGTGAGACATGCTAACGATTCAGGTTTCAAGCAAGGACGGGCCTTATCTCTGTACCTGACTGACCCAACAGCCACGATTACAGACATCCAGCGAGCAGTGATGTCCTCCATGAGTCATCCTGTTAGTGCAGCACCATTGGCAGACGGCTGCACCACGCAGGACTACATGCACACAGACCGTTACCACGACTGTCCTTAACACCACGTCACCGTCACCAAAGACTGCAATGGTGTCGTACCAGACTGTCATGGAGTGACTCAGAACGGCAGCAGGTCATCTTCAGTGACGAGTCCCGCTTTAGTCTTGGTGGAGACGACCAACGAATCCGTGTGTGGAGGCACCGTGGTCAGCGCCAAGATGAACGGTTTGTTGTTACGTGTCACACGTCCAGAAGGCCCGGTGTCACTCCACCTCCACCTCCACCGCACCATCTGCAGGAACTGTGTGAGGATATTCAAGCTGCATGGGATGGATTATCACAGGACACCATTAGGAACCTCTACAACTCCATGCCGAGACGTCTGGAGTGTTGGGTTAGCAAACACGGCGGCCCGACGCCATACTGAGAGACAGACTTCTGTATGTGTAGCTCAATAAATATTGATCATATCAGTCTAAATTTATCATCAGTTATTGATCCTGGTGACCTTTATCTTCCTTCCCAACAGCACTGCAATCCCACACCTCCTTCTGGGAGCAGCTGTTTCTCCTTCATTATGCTCTACAGTAAGGCCACATGACTGGGGATGTTTTTTATGAGTGCTCACATGTTTGCATGACTCAAGACTTATGACTAGTGAAGTTTTATCCTGAGGACAAACTGATTAAATTGGGACCATAAACCTTAACCTTTCATTTCTGACCTTTTGCTGCAGGCATGCACCATCCTTTCTGCAACACTGTTGCCCCCACAGCTCGCAGCAGTGCTGGTTCACGTAACCAGCCTTTCATTGTAGAAGAGCCTTCAGTCTGCAGCGCTAACTGTGGTGTTCAAAGGAAAGAAGAAAAACCATGAAACTGCTGGCCTGCATGCCAATATTCCAGCTCGTGGATGAGCCGTTTTCAGTTGACGTGTCGGCTGATCTTTTCCAAATAACTTTCAGAAAGTTCAGAAAGAAAACATGAGCTAAAGTTGCACCTGGATTAGCTCTTGTGCTAGCTAACTAGCGAATATGGCATATCAACTACTAAATGGCTAGCCAGTCATTTCAAGCTGTTTCACTGTATCTAAAAACTGAAGCTACTTCTACAATGGAAGACTCTTTATTCAAGGCCGTGTTGAACCTGACAGGCTGTTAGTGGGTTTGCACAACAGTTTGAGAATCCAGAGTCTGCAGTTATTAACTAATACCTCAATCAATCAATCAACCATTATTTTTGGAAGTACATTGAGGGTGACCCTCATTCTCAATGCACCCAAGCGTTTACATCCTAAAGGGATTGAAAAAAAAATTTAAATGGAAATGTAATCTGATTAGCTAAAATGAAAAAGACTACATAGACAATCTGAGGATGAAATCAAACAAGATAACAGAAGCAAGGAATTTAAAATAAACAGATTTCATCAGGGACACATCATTATCTTTAGATCCAGTACAAGTACATGTGAGTTCATTCTTTCATTCATCCATCCTCTGAGCCACTTATCCTCCTCAGTCTTTGGGGGTTACCCCTGGAACACATCCCAGCGCTCTTTGGGTGGAAGGCAGGAAACGCCCCGGACAGGCCGCCAGTCCATCGCAGGACTGAAGTAACTGTTAGTGTAACTGAGTGTAACTGTTAAACACAGTTAAATCATAAAAGCTGGCTGATTTAAATGATGTGCATTCGTTAGCTATACATCATTAGCTACCTGGAGGAGAGCAGGTTTTGTTGCACCTAACAACAGCTGTTAGAAATGCATGTTTCATTAATTGGACTCTCTCCTCCTCTGTCTCAGTGGTAGTCTCTGTAGCACAGTGACAACTGGAATCACGTCTACTGCTGCTGAGGCTAAAGAGGCTAATGTGTCTGAGGAGTTTTCGGGCTGTTCAGGTCTTTTTGGCTGGGGGAGCTGTAGCTGAGGTCCTTTAAAACCAGACATACACTGTGCAATTATAGAAATACAGTGCTTTCGTGACTCACACCGTATAAAAGGCTCGATCCATGATGCTACATGAAACATAACCACCACAGCTTCAACCAAATCTCAAGTTTCATTCAACTTGGTAGTACTGAGCAACTTGGCTAACCATGCCATGCACATACATGGTAGGACAGTGCGGTCTCTCTACAGGACAGGGCAGTCTCTCTACAGGACAGGGCGGTCTCTCTACAGGACAGGGCGGTCTCNGGACAGGGCAGTCTCTCTACAGGACAGGGCGGTCTCTCTACAGGACAGGGCGGTCTCTCTATGGGACAGTGTGGTCTCGCTGCAAGACATGACGGTGTCTTTGGAGGACAATATGGCCTGTCTACAGGAGAGGACATCACCTCTAGAGACAGCACAGCCTCTACAGGACAATATAGTGTTTCATCAAGACATGGTGGTCTCTCTACATGACAGGGCAGTCTCTCTACAGGTCAGTATGGTCTCCCTGCAAGACATGACAGTCTGTCTCTGCAGGACAATATGGCCTGTCTACAGGATAGTAATGTCTATCTACAGGACAATACAGTTTTTCTACAGGACAGAACAGTCCCTTTACAGGACAGCATTTCTACAGGGACAGTCTCTTTACATTACAGTCTCTCCATAGGGCAGTTTGGTTCAGTAAAACCTCTTGACAGGACAGTTCAGCCTCTCTGCAGGACAGTATGTTCTCTCAACAGGACAGGACCACACAATCTCTCTACAGGACACTAGGTGCCCTCTACAGGACAGTACAGTCTCTCTGCAGGACAGGACAGTATGGTCTCTCCACAGGATATAATGGTCTCTCTGCAGAATAGTATGGCCTCTCTTACAGGACAGTATGACCCCTCTACAAAACAGGGTGGTCTCTCTACAGAAGAGGGCAGTCTCTCTACAGGACACTATGTTCTCTCTGCAGGACAGTACAGTCTCTCTACAGGACACTATGTTCTCTCTGCAGGACAGTATGGTCTCTCTACATGACACTATGTTCTTTCTGCAGGACAGTACGGTCTCTCTACAAGTCAGTACAGTCTCTTTACAGGACACTATGTTCTCTCTACAGGACAGGACAGTACGGTCTCTCTACAGAACAGCATGGCCTCTCTTACAGGACAGTATGACCTCTCTACAGAACAGTACAGTCTCTCTACAGGACACTATGTTCTCTCTACAGGACAATATGTTCTCTCTACAGGACACTGTGTTCTCTCTAGGGGACAGTACAGTCTCCCTACAGGACAGGACAGTCAAACAGCATAAATTCATTATATACAGACTTTGTTAGCAAATGTCAACGTGTTCTCTGTTTTGCCTCTGTGTCTCCGCCTGTACTGGGGCTAGTGGTCATCTCCACCAGTATCAGGGAAGTGGTTGTGATTGTGACTGTGTGTGTGTGTGTGTGTGTGTGTGTGTGTGTTTAAACAGGGTCTAAACTCCCAGGCAGAATGTTTAAAGTGACCTTTATGTCTGACTGCCACAGCGTCAGCAGCTGTCTGGGTGAGCAGACCCTCCTTCACTGCCACTGAGTCATTCGTTCATTAGTGTGGCAGCGTACAGACGGCTTACGTCACATGCGAGTAAATGAGCTTGGTATTGGCCCTGTATCTCTCTGCGTCCCTACTAATAACCCTCAACTCGGACAGGCACGAACTGGAAACGTCTCAGCCGTGCAGGTCCACCTGCACCACACGTACTGCACTGAACACAGGCACCCAGGAAGCATGGGGTTTGAGAAGCGACTGAATTGGACAGCATGTGTTTACGAAGGTCAATTTGTTGATATTTGGGTTAATGGTATATTCATTATGGTAACGGTGGCAGCTCTCAAGATCAGGAGCATTTCAAACTCGCCCAGAGCAATGGAGAGGGGGTGTGAGTGTGCTGTCTATCACAGCAAGTGGCTGAGAAGAGCCTGTTGTAACTGTAAGCCGTTATTCCCTCCACTCGAAGCTGTTCTAACAGCTCTACACACCCCTCTAGAGCGGCAGCTTCAGCTGAACAACCTCGCCACCCGCACACATATCCTGAGAGATGGTGGCTGAGCCTGCGAGATCGATCCCACAGATCCTATTGATTCTACAGATTTCACAAGCCCAGCAGATCCTACACTCTTTAAGGGTTGTTTGAGGGTTCTTCAAGGGTTCTTTAGTAAAGGTAATGAGTGGGCTTACTGGCTATTAGCAATCTGAAAACTGCAGGGATTCAGGTTTTCAGATAATGGGAAAATCCAGATCTACATCTAGTAGATCTATTCAGGCAGTAATTGAGAAGCAATCTGGTAATCTAGAGGATGAACATTACATTCCTTATTTCTTCAAGCATAAAGTTGGTTTCAGATACGTTCCAAAAGTTATTTCACCATTGCTGTGTTGAACCTGTCCTGCTATTGTTGCACATACACTGAGATCCATGTATATATGCCCCTTGAAATCCAAGCTGTTGACTACTGATTAAGATCTCTGGGCCTTATGATGATCTAGGAACCCAGAACATGCTGCTTACATGACCATTTGAATAATCAGATATCTGCAGAACTCAGAACACACTTACTTTTGCATTCGTTGATGGTTCTTTGCATGGTGAAAATGGTTCCTTCAGATTATATGCAGCTCCAAATAGGAGTTCTGTTTCTGCTACTACCTTGACATCGTAGCAGATAGCAGATCTGGGCTTTTGCTGCTACATCAAAGAACCCTTTAAACATGCAAAGGGTTCTTTGAGTGTTCATGGCTCTACATACATACCCATTGCCTTAACAAAAGAACCTTTGAAGAACCATCTTGATTTGAAGAGTGTACTAGTCCTCAAGATGCTGCAAATTCTACAACTCCAACACTGAGAATATTACAGGACTCATATGTGAATATCATTCATTCATCTTCAGCGCTGGAGCCTATCCCAGTGCTCCTTGGGACACATTCACATCTAGGGGAGGGTGCCATTTGGTACCTCCAGTTCACCTGACTGCATGTCTTTGGACTGTACGAGGAAACTGAAGGAAACCCAAACTCCACACAGAAGGGAGCCAGGCTCGCTGCCTGGCCAGGGAATCAAACCCTGTTGCTGTGAGGCAACAGCGCTACCCACTGTGCCACTGTGCCACCCTATGTGAACATCAGTTCCACACAAATGAAAGAGGTTACATCAAGCTGAATGAAGCACGTACACACAGTGACCATGTTGATGTATCATAGGCTGTTTGTGTTGAGTTAACGTAAACATTTGAATTGTGTCCATTTAAAGCAATGTTCAAATAACCCTTTTATATAGTGAACAGGACCCCACCTACATCCCATCCTACAGGTTCTACAGTGACACAGCTGTGACAGCCTAGGGCTGACAAACAAGACCTATCCAGGCTCAACGAATGGTTCCATGAATCAACCTACTTCATCTCTGAAGCTTTCCAAAGTTGCACAGCACCTTATTAGAGGGTAGTGGGATGTAAACAGTGCTACACTGCACAAAAGGAAAGTGAAACATATCAGTATTTAATTTTGTGTTATAATTACACTGTAATAAGTATGTTATAACATAATAATTACTATATAGAGAGGTTGTTGGCTTATTTTAATTGATCTTAACGCATGGAAATGATATTACTACCTCCTTCAAGCATTATTAATGCCAGAGCAGTAATGTGTTATCATTTCCAGTAAGCATATTTTGAAACTGGTTAAATAATCTTATTACAATCAAACAACGTCCATCTCAGAATGGATATATTAGATATATTAACTACGTTCAAGATGCCTTTACATAGCATCATATCAGCTTTGTTTGCCATGGAACTTAAAGTAGACCCTTCACGGACAAATTCTGGGTGCTTCTATCAGTGGCTCAATTCTTTTTGACCGCTAATAATTGTTTGACCACCAATAAAGTCCTTTTCAGCTAAGCGCACACACCTGTGAACAGATTATTACTAAGTCCATCCAGAAGGTGGATTAATGAGCTGAACGCTTGATTCTGAGTGCCTCTCCATCGTCCCTACAGCGAGCCATTAGGACTGGACAGATTCCAGGGATGCAGTATTTCACCAGCTGGACCAATAAGCCAATAACAATCCAGTCGATCGTGAGTGGACTCGTGATACACTGGCAACATTTGCTCTATATCATCATATCTACTATTCTCTATGATGTCTACACTCACAGTCTGTTCCATCAGGTCCACTTACCATTCAGGAGCTCATTCCAGTTCTATGATTGGCTCTGTGTTCAGAAACTGACCACTGATGAGGGAATAGAGGACGGCTGATACTGACTGTGCATTAACAGATGGGCTATTGTCGTATCAATAACACGCAGGCCTATGGCGAGGGGGGCTTAGGACAGCTGGACCCCATAAAGCTATTACTGGGCTGCTCGTATAGATACTGACACATCTGAACACCTATAACTCTGGATCCAATTTCCTCACAGTTTTCGAGATATCCCCACCATTCCATCTCTGGAATGTTTGGTCTGATCGGGAATGGTGTGCTTGTATACAGCGTTTTGATCCAACATACTGCATGTGATGGAAACAAGAACGGGCCTTACTGATGTACTGACTGAATGCATAAGGTCGCCTGGTGCACCATCCTGGTCCATCCTGACCCGTGCTGCTGTGTTGCTTTGGAGAAGAGTTTGAATGCAACTCCAGCAGTAGGAAGAGTTAGAGAGGGGTCGCATTGTAGGGCTCCAGGAAGCGGGATGGTCTTATCGTGTACTACGCACCATACCAGTCTTGCTGGTAGGCATGCACCAAACATCATGAAGGATCTAGGAGACCTACACAAACCACAGAGATGGAGAGAACCAACAAACTGCCCAACATGAGTGGAGTGACCCATCAGCCATGACTGCAGATATTCAGCGAGCAGTGATGTCCTCCATGAGTCATCCTGTTAGTGCAGCACCATCGGCAGACGGCTGCACCACGCAGGACTACATGCACACAGACCGTTACAACGACTGTCCTTAACACCACGTCACCGTCACCAAAGACTGCAATGGTGTCGTGCCAGACTGTCACGGAGTGACTCAGAACGGCAGCGGGTCATCTTCAGTGACGAGTCCCGCTTTTGTCTTGGGGGAGACGACCAACGAATCCGTGTGTGGAGGCACCGTGGTCAGCACCAAGATGAACGGTTTGTTGTCACCCAACAAACAGCTGTGGGCCAAACGCAGGGTGGTGGTGGCGGTGTACACGTCTGAGGGATGTTTTCCTGGCATGATCTGGGATGATTAATGCCAACAGGTACTTGGCAGTCCTAGCAGATCATGTGCACCTGAACATGTTGACGTTCCTTCTTGATGGTAATGGTATCTATCTACAGGATAATGGCCCACCACACCGCGCAAGGGAGGAGCGTTCCAGGAGCACAGCAGTGACTTTGGGGTCCCTCCCTGGTCTGCAAACTCGCCTGATCTCAATCCATTGGATTGAATCCATCTGGGAACACTGGGATCACCAGCTGACCCACCACCACACAATCTGAGGGACCCGCAGTTGGAATGGGCAGGAGTGCCTCCATCACCCTAATACAGCCCATGCCACGACGTCTCGCTACTGTCATCCAAACCAAGACTGGTTATTTCAGGCAGGTGTTCATAATGTTCTGATATGACTATATGACTATGTAAAATGTTGCTTGTGCAAAAGTTTTGGCACATTTCTGTGTTATATTATGACTTCTTTACTTCTAAACTCAATAAAAACAAAAGGTTTGGGCCACACCTCCGATCTTAAACATGACTCCCTCTCAGTTCTCCTCCTGGACACCGTCCTCCCTGTGGACCCATCACGCTCACTGTTGTCCCATATGGCGCCTGAGTGGTCAGGTTGGCTGTGGCAGGTCCAGCTGCACGCTGATTTACACCGAGGCGATTCAGCAAATAAGTGCAGAGAGGCAGCAGCAGTGGCGGCGCACATACCAACCTGTTCACCCACACGTCTCTGGGGTGCAATAATCAGCGGGACGCGTTCCCCCTCTCGCCCTCTGCCTCGCTTTAGAGTAATATCTCCACCAAGCACGCTAATCTGGCTAATAGGGACTGAAAGCTAGTAGCTGCTGATTAAATGATGTGATTTGCATGATGCTAATTGGTGGATGTTTCTTTCATTTACTGTTGGGGGTGTTTTGACTGAACTGTTCCTTCAGCTCTTCAATACAGAGACTTATCTGGCATCATCCATCGACCCCACACTGCCGTGATGGCGGAAACATCTTCAGATCAGCTGGAATGAGAAACACTAGAAGGGCTTGAAGAGAAAGGCAGAGGAAAGGAAATGAGCTGATGGTCAGTGGCCTGGCCGGGGCTTGTCCAGGAGGTGAACAGGTCAGACCCAGTGATTGTACTGCTCGGGGGTGCATTCCCAGCTGATGTGATAAATGACAGATGTGTCTGTATACCATTAAATGTTATTAGTTACTCATTTATGACAGTTATTTCATCTTATCATCATGTGACCTACTTCATTTAATGTAGCTGTACTGGGCAAGTTATTATCCTGGTTATAATTCTATCAATATTAATAATAAAACTGAAATTGATTTTCTCATGTTTTCCATTCTGTTATGTGAAAAATATTGCATGTCCGTTCTACTGGTTCCACTCTGTGCTGAACCACGCTGAGGTAGAGGCTTATTTACCTGCTTGTCAATGTTTTGCTGATGTTAAAAACTTGTGTTTGTGCTTTATTACGCTAAATGACATTAAACAAAAATAACTAATGTTTTGAGCAGCATTTACCTGCCTGTGAGATACACTGACTAGTATTGACTATTTAATGTTGTAAAAAGTATTAAATCCTCTAAAGAGTCTTTAAAGTAATAAAAAATTATTCAATTTTGCAAAAAGGTTAATAATGTAAAAAATATTCAGTGATGTGAAAATTAAATTAAAAAGTATGTAATGATGTAAAAAGTATTCAGTGCTGTAAACAGAACAAAGTATACAACATTGCATATTAAATGCTGTACAAAGTAATTAGTACTGTAAAATATTAAAGTAATTAAGTATAAAGCTTCTTAATGTAAAAGTATGTAAAAATGTAAACATTTTTTCATGTTCTAAAAAGCCTTCAGTGTTTTCGCTGAAAAGAAACCTGGCTGGCCTCGAATTGAAAGACAACAGAATGTAAAACATATATGACTAGTCTGTTAACTTACTTTTAGAAGCCCAATAAACTCATTTTTAAGGCAAACAGGTCATTAAAACACCAAATTTTTTAAATAATTAAATAGTCTTTTTTTTTTTTTTTACAGAGGTATGAAGGTTTGTGTGTTTCAGGTTAAATTATTTGCTGTTGTTGTTTATCTTGGTGTAAATCAGTCTACAGAGAGCACACGTCTACTGATCTAAATACACAAGTGTTGTTTATTTCCTGATTTGAATTCATTATTCAGAATAAATAAAACATTAAATGTGCAAAATGCACAAAATCTACAATACTTAGTTTTCTAGAAAAGTGCCATATTTAACTTCATCTTCGTAACAGTTCATGTCCAGGGTCCCCAAAATTTAGCATCCAGCTGCAGCATATCCCCTTCACTTCAGAGCACATGCTGGAAGTGCGTTCAGCCTCAACTCTGCAGGAAATCTAATTTCTGCTGCGACTGCCTCTGTAGTTGTTTATGTAACTCTGGCAAAATTAATTAAGTCCAGGTGATGTTAGCGCACAGGTGTCTTACCNTGCTGCGACTGCCTCTGTAGTTGTTTATGTAACTCTGGCAAAATTAATTAAGTCCAGGTGATGTTAGCACACAGGTGTCTTACCTGCGCTGCTGAGTCTCTGGCTTTCTGCTGATCGCGCCGAGACGTGAGCCGACTCATTAGTTATTATCCGTAGGAGGCTGGCAAACGGCAGCGGCAGATGTTTCAGCAGAGCTACATTGTTGGTTAAACCCAACGTCCTCAGAGAAGCAGGCAGATGTTGAGAACGCCTATGCCGAGTTACGCTGTATGTTTGCGCTTGTTCCCGCTCGAGGGTCCTCCCGGTCCGCCTTAAAGGCACGCCGCCAGCTGTGTAAGGAGAGCACGCTACGGAAGAGGTGCTCATATTTCTTTTATTAGGGGGAAAATAGAAATAGCCGACAGCGGTTTAATTGGCATCAATATTTCATCTGCTGCAGGGATTTTTAAATGGACTGTTCTATAGGTACCGCACTACATTACTCATAACCCGCACGCCGGTCGGATCCGCCTTTAATTTATTCTGTGTGGTGAGATGCTAATTGCTAAATTCATACAAGCAGGAACTCATGGGATTATCTTTCGTCGGTCCATCCATCTTCTAATTCATCCTGAATCAGCTTATTCCGTCCAGGTGTTGGCTGGGAGAGGGGGGAGTGTGGGGTGG
>JAVGWN010001355.1:0-12511 GCA_034552555.1 Semaprochilodus insignis | reverse complement strand
AAATTTATGAAGTACACCATTAAATACATCAAGTTTATTAAATATCCAATAAGTATAAGTTGCAGTTTCAACGGTAAATTTCAATTGCAACATAAATTTCAGTTGCATTGTAAGTTTGAAAATGTATCCTTTCAACAGCAAATTTTACCACCTCACAAGTTCAGAACACAAAAAAAAGCATTGTTAAAATTCAAATTTATGAATTACACCATTAAATACATCAAGTTTATTAAATATCCAATAAATATAAGTTGCAATTTCAACTGTGATGTAAATTTCAATTGCAATGTAAGTTGGAATTTCAAAAAATGTGTTGTTTCAATGGCAAATTTCACCACTTCACAAGTTCAGGATGCAAATGCATTGTTAAAACTCAAATGAATGAACTATGCCATTAAATATATCAAGTTTATCAAATAACCTTAATAGACATAAACATAATAAGTTGCAGTTTCAACTGCAATGTAAATTTCAAGTTTGAAAATGTATTCTTTCAACAGCAAATTTTACCACCTCACAAGTTCAGAACACAAAAAAGCATTGTTAAAATTCTGATTTATGCCATTACATATTTCATATTTATTCAATGCCCATAAATACAATTCAGTAATACAAAATTTTGATTCAAATACTTACTCCATATATGAAACAGCCTGTCTGTGTTACTGCACCTTTAGGACCCATATCTCACTGCTGATGATCCAAAATGACAACCTGATACAGTAAAAAACTGGAACCAGACGTCTTTCCAAGTCATTTTGTTCAGAACACAAAAAAAATTCTATTCTAATTAACAATTCTAATTTATGAATTATGCTATTAAATATATGAAAATTAAGTTACAATTAACACACCATAAATAATTAATAATTCAAACATACAAAAGTCAGATTCAAATACTTGTCAGCTCCATAATAGAATTCCTCTTAAGAGAGATTAAAAATAGTAAAACATTTATGAGTTTTTGCATATAAATCCACACAAACGTCGTAAGTAGCAGATGGAAATATACAAGAGAAATGCTTCTGACGTCTGCTTCCTGTCAGCACCAATGTGGAACGGGTTCCGCTCCGGTTCGCGCACCTAAATTTCCACCAAATATAAGTAAGTCCGGAACCCGAAAAGTTAGTTCCCAGCTGGAACCAAAGAACAGTAGGTTCTTCAGCACGAGCTGTGGCGAGACGACATCCGTGGGCGTGTCAGTTGTTGAGGAAAGAGAAGGCAACAATGGCGGCACCCAGTGGTCTGCTGGAGAACCGCTTCCACGTCTTCTTATCTCCAGTAGTTGATCCGTGCTGCTTTCTGGACACAAACAAACATCTGGAATACCAGCCCAAACGCTCACAGGTCATCTACACGCCCCGCCACCTTGGTTGGCCTTCTCTTTCCTCAACAACTGACACGCCCATGGATGTCGTCTCGTCACGGCTCGTGCTGAAGAACCTACTGTTCTTTCCAACCTTGGTTGGAATTCTGCCCCCTTACGCATCCTAGATAGACTTGCTAGAACCGAACTGCTGTTTGCAGCTACAGGGCCTACGTTTTATAGGTGTTTAAAGGTGTCCAGTTTGCAGGAGGGACGACACCTTCCATTCCAGGTTCTAGCAACCTTCGGAAATCAAGCATGTCTTGGCGGATCGACTGATTTAGAGTTTTCCCAAACGATCGCTTGAAGTGTCGTTACGATCCTCGCTCTCTGGTGAAGAGACATAGGTGGACAGATAAAGACAGAGGCGGCAAACGAAACTAACACTCAGAGCGGGAAGGAGCAACCCGGGTCAGCACAGACTCAAACGAACTCTCCGCTCTGGTCCCTTCCGGAGGCGGTTGCTTAGCAACTGACCACACTAAGATCCTAATCACTGCCTGCGGACTCATTAAACATGGAAGTGCGAGAGAAATGCCGACTCGCGGGTGGCACCGACATATATTACTCCACTTAAAGGAGGGAACCGTCATCCGTTCCCTTCCAGAACCTCAGCGTCCTGCTCTGTGTGCACACAGAGGGATGCTCCGATACCACTCGTTCTTCTCCCATACCTGATCTTTATCATTGTCCACTTTATCAGGCACATCGCAGGCGGGGCAGCGGGTTAGACCACGAGCGCTGTTCCTGGAGTGAGGCTGGGCCGAGGGGGGGTGCTGTTATTGTCGAACCCCCCCGGGGTCTAACCTGTGCATGAGCCTGAACTCCTCTGTTCATGTTCTGTCTCTCTGCAGGGGAAGAGGACCAACCTGCGGAAGGTGGGCTCGGAGCGGATCAATCACGGCATGCGGGTGCGCTTTAACCCGCTGGCGCTGCTGCTGGACGCCTCCCTGGAGGGAGAGTATGACCTGGTGCAGAGGATCATATACGAGGTGAGGAGGAGGATGAGGAGGTTCGGGGTGAAGAGGAGCGATATACATGTCTGGTATTTGTGCACTAGTTCACTATCGCCTCCTCAGGTACAAAGTGGTATTGCGGGACAGGACGAGCCAGGGCTAGCTGGTTAGCATGCTAACTTCTGTAGATAACTCTGCAACCGATATATGACCCTCTCGGTGATATCGTCACAACTGTTATTTCATCACGTTCTGTTGATTGTTAAATTAATTCTGGAATATTTTAAACAGAAAAAAATTTTACATATCGCTCCTTTAAATAAAAACAAAGGCCTCTGCTGGCTGCCCATGAGGGTGTGTAGGTTACTGTATGTTATCGTTTGGCAGGTGGACGACCCCAGTCTGCCTAATGACGAGGGCATCACTGCACTTCATAACGCAGTATGTGCCGGACACACCGAGATTGTGAAGTTCCTGGTGCAGTTTGGAGTGAACGTCAACGCTGCCGACAGCGACGGCTGGTGAGACGAGTCACTGCACCACGTTCCCACGCTGATTACACTAGTGCAGCATTAATGCAGAGTGGCCTTTCTCCTCTCTCTCTCTCTCCTGATCAGGACCCCTCTGCACTGTGCCGCCTCCTGTAATAACGTCCAGGTATGCAAGTTCCTGGTGGAGTCCGGCGCCGCGGTATTTGCCACCACCTACAGCGACATGCAGACGGCAGCGGATAAGTGTGAGGAGCTGGAGGAGGGATACGCTCAGTGCTCACAGTTCCTCTACGGTGAGGAGGCCAGCTTTGGTGTTATGAGCATGACCGGATCTGGGCCTAGTTACCCAGACAGAGTAAAGACGACATATGGGCCCTTTAATCCGCCCCTAACAGTCTTCAGTGCCCTGTGGTCAGGCTGGTGCTGAAGTGGGTTTGTTTGGTGTGTGCAGGCGTGCAGGAGAAGATGGGCGTGATGAACCGCGGGGTGGTGTATGGTCTGTGGGATTTTGAAGCTGAGAGTGCCGACGAGCTGTCCTTCGCTGAGGGAGACTGCATGACCGTTCTGAAGAGGGACGACGGGCAGGAGAGCGAGTGGTGGTGGGCTCGCTGCGGTGACAACGAGGGGTACATCCCTCGCAACCTGCTCGGGGTGAGCATCAGCAGAAGACCCAACACATTTACATATACACTTTTGCTTCCACTCACTGGCCACTTTATTAGAAACACCTACCTTGTACCTTCATTCACTGGCCACTTTATTAGAAACACCCACTATGTACTTCCACTCACTGGCCACTTTATTAGAAACACCTCCCTTGTACTTCCACTCACTGGCCACTTTATTAGAAACGCCCACCTTGTACCTTCATTCACTGGCCACTTTATTAGAAACGCCTACCTTGTACCTTCATTCACTGGCCACTTTATTAGAAACACCCATTGGTCAGCTTATAACCACAGTACCACTGACTGGCCTGTGGCAGGTACAGCTGTGTCACTGCTAGGTTAAGAGTAGTAGACCATCCACTCTAGGGGAGGTGTTTCTAATAAAGTGGCCAGTGCGTGTAACTGACCAGTACACCCCATGACGTACTGCTGATTGTCCTCTCTGTTAGTTATTACTCCACTAAAACGAGCTCTTCTCTTCACAGCTGTATCTGCGGATCAAGCCCCGGCAGAGGAGCCTGGCCTAAACCTCCCCGATGGTCCGGTCCCAGACGGGCGTGTCCTAATCTCTCGTGCAGACCGCACAGTGGGAGCAGGGCTGAAAACAAGGGCCACTCTGAACTTTCGTGCTTACCACACACTGGTACATCTGTGAGCTTCACCCTGCTGGTGTTGTCGCCATCCGCTGACTCGTCTGATTCAGAAGCACAAGGGGGAGAAGACTGGCCGTGGCTCCTGGAAGCTCTGTCCGCTTCTTTTGTAGAAATAAAGTTTTTTTTGTTTTCCGTGTAGTGATGTCTAATAAAGGTCTGTTAATACTGTTAAGGCCTTTTCTAGATGCCGGAGAGAGGACGAGCGTGCAGAGCTGTGCTCAGTAAGGCGTGGGGGTGCGTCGGCGTTGGACCCCAGTAAATTATTTATAGAGCTCTATAAAATTATTTGTATAGATGTAAAGAAAGGACGGTGCCCTCTGTCCACTGTGAGGACCCTATCAGGTTCCATGTTCGTGTGTGATGTCCTCGTTTCTTCTAATGAATGTAGCTCTGTATCGCAAGCTGCTGTGCGAGGCTCCGGAGCCCTGCGACGCCGGAGTTCATTAAAGGAATACTTCGGCCAACAACTCAGTTTAGCCTCCGGCCCAAATGTGGACAAACAGCCAGGACGTGTGTGGTGTCCAAGGTCGGGTGTTGAGTACTCCAGCAAAGAAAACCACTAAGGAGAAGCTGGAATGACTGGAACTGGGTCAACTTGGACTTCAGATCGGCAGACATGCTCGCACTGGCCAATCAAGCTCCAGTCAGGAACCTCCACCCAAGGTAGCCCAGGTTTCCAGGTTTCAACGTGCCTGACCGTTCTGAACCCAGTTCCAGTCATTCCAGCTTCTCCTTACTGGTTTTCTTCGCCAGAGTACTCGACACCAAACACGCCCCGGCTGATTGACCACATGTGGGCCGGCGGGTAAACCGAGTTCAGAACTGTCCAGCACGCTATTTAAACCTGTTGTCACGCGTCACACATCCAGAAGACCTGGTGTCACTCCACCTCCACCCCTACCGCACCATCTGCAGCAACTGTGTGAGGATATTCAAGCTGCACTCCAGATGTCTCGGTATGGAGCTGTAGAGGTTCCTAACGGTGTCCTGTGATAATCCATCCCATGTAGCTTGAATTCCTGCAGATGGTGCGGTAGGGGTGGAGGTGGAGTGACACCAGGTCTTCTGGACGCGTGACAACAAACCGTTCATCTTGGTGCTGACCACGGTGCCTCCACACACGGATTCGTTGGTGGTGTTTAAATGTTCCTTTAAGGAAGTTGACTTCGGATCAGCAGACTTGCTCGCACTGCCTACTCAAGCTCCAGTCAGGAACCTCCGCATAAGGTAGTCCAGGTTTGAGTCGCTGATGTCCATTAGAGTTACTGGGCAGCGCTGGTCCTCTAACAGCGATAACATGACTATGGTGCTCAACGAGACGCAACTGCAGAGCTGCGTGTTCACGGCCTCCTTCAGAATGAAATACAAGCTTTCTAATGAAACCATGCTGTTTGTGAGCCTCCTTATTTGAAATCAGTTCGTACCCGGATAACGACTCCACAGCTTCGGCTTCGTCCTTGAGCGCTCTGGGTTTGTCATGAAACCATACGGTTAAACTGCAGATTGTTAGCTTGAAATGTGCGGTCAGTGATTCTGAAGAACGACTGTTGATGCACTATACTGTATTGGGTATTCACTCCCCCATCCAAATCATCAATTCAGGTGTTCCAGTCACTTCTATGGCCACAGGTGTATAAAACCAAACACCTAGACATGCAGACCGCTTCTACAGACGTTAGTGAGAGAATGGGTCGCTCTCAGGAGCTCAGTGAAGTCCAGCGTGGTACCGTGATAGGACGCCACCTGTGCTACAAGTCCAGTCGTGAAATTTCCTCACTGCTAAATATTCCACAGTCGACTGTCAGTGGGATTATAACACAGTGGAAGTGATCGGGAACGACAGCATCTCAGTCACGAAGTGGTAGACCACGTAAAACGACAGAGCGGGGTCAGCGGATGCATCGTGCGCAGATGTCACCAACTTTCTGCAGAGTCCATCACTACAGACCTCCAAACTTCATGTGGCCTTCAGATCAGCTCAAGAACAGGGCGTAGAGAGCTTCATGGAATGGGTTTCCGTGTTCTCTGGAGTGACCAATCATGCTTCTCCGTCTGGCAATCCGATGGACGACTCTGGGTTTGGTGGTTGCCAGGAGAACGGTACTTGTCTGACTGCATTGTGCCGAGTGTAAAGTTTGGTGGAGGGGGGATTATGGCGTGGGGTTGGTGTTCAGGAGTTGGGCTCGGCCCCTTAGTTCCAGTGAGAGGAACTCTTAATGCTTCAGCAGACCAAGAGACTCTGGACCATGTGGGGACAGTTTGGGGACGGCCCCTTCCTGTTCCAACATGGCTGCACAGCAGTGCACAAAGCAAGATCCATAAAGACATGGATGAGGGAGTTTGGTGTGGAGGAACTGGACTGGCCTGCACAGAGTCCTGAACTCAACCCGATAGAACACATTTGGGATGAATTAGAGCGGAGACTGCGAGCCAGGCCTTCTCGTCCAACATCAGTGTGTGACCTCACAAATGCGCTTCTGGAAGAATGGTCAGAAATTCCCATAAACCCATTCCTAAACCTTGTGGAAAGCCTTCCCAGAAGAGTTGAAGCTGTTACAGCTGTAAAAGGTGGAGCATCATATTAGACCCTATGGGTTAGGAATGGGATGTCATATGTGTGTGAAGGCAGACGAGCGAATACTTTTGGCAGTATAGTGTATATAATCTCAACAGCAAAACAAATATGACCCCCTCCCTTCAGTGCTCGTTCAGCAATCACACACTTGTGAGGCAGTCGTGAGCTGGAGGTTAGGGAACCAGCCTTTTGACCGGACGGTCACTGGGTCGATTCCCTGAACCAACAGGACACAACTGATGTACCTGTGAGCAAGGCACCTAACTACCAACAGCATGGATAGGACTGCCCACCGCTCCGGGCAAGTGTGCACACTGCACAGATGGTTTACATGCAGAAGACAAGTTCCTCTGATGTGGACACACAAATGGTCAATGGTTCTATGGTTCAATGGCTGGTAACACCTCCACCAGCACCAATAATAGCTGTGACTGGATTGGGCATGGACTGGACAAGTTTCTGGATGTAGGCCACATCAATGTTCAGACACTCTTACATCAAAGAATTTGGTGGATGCCTTCCCTAGCGGTTTACTGGGTGTTCCAGGTAGTTCCCACAGATTTCCAAGAGGATTCAAATTTGTGGAATTTGCATGCCAGTCCAGATGTGTGAATGCTCCTCCTGAATGTTCATCATGCCTATCAGTCACATTAGCAGCCCTGTTAACGCCAGAATTGGAATCATCTTGGAATACCGGGATAGGAATGTTATGTCCCTTGGTAAAACCTTTGTTGGTTGTCCAGCAGCTCAGTGTAGACACTGTGGTTCAGATTTACTGTCACCTCAACCAAAGAACCCATTGCCATGTAATTAGAACACCCCCATGACATCACAGAGGGGGCTCGTTTTTTGTTAAAGTCCGTCAACACGTGACGTAGTAGTGGAGCGCATACATCCCGCACAGAACACTGTACACGAAATAAGTTCTCCTCGGAGACTAATCCACAATAAAACATCTCTTTATTACTCAAACCAGTTGCAGTGCGTTTACAGTGCGACCCATGAAACCCTTTTCCCACGATGCAAAGTGCATCCAGTTTCTTCATGCACGCTTCCAAAGTTTATACTTGCTACTACAGAGCATGTTAGCACAGCATGCAGTAATACCGGCCTAATGCTGTGCCATGGAATTCAAGACAAAAGGTCACTGGGATAAAACTTGGAAAACTGGGATACAAAACGAAAAGAAAGAAAAAAAAAGTCACAAGCTTTAAAGCTTTGACGACAACCGGCGCAAAAAAACCTGAGACCGAGCAACGGAAAACGTACATCAAGGCCCATGTACAATACATTCAATCAATTTCGCTGATTAATTGCACAAAATCTCAGGAAGGTGGAGCACAAGGTGGGGGGGGCGGAGTTACAAGACACGAACGTACAACGTCATCACCTAGACTTCTTGGGCATGCACAGAATCAGCCAAGAAACAGCTGCCATTGGGTTCCCCCCATACAAAAAAGACCCCCTAGATTCCCTAGAAGACACCTCAGCTAATCACCCCCCAGTACAGGAGAGCCCACTCACCTCAGCACGTAGGCTGTTCAAATACAGACCCTGCTTGGCACAAACAAGCAAGGAACGTGTCAGAAATCAAAAGCCATGCCCTGAGGCACGGGATACGGTCCACTCCCACAGAACCATGCGCCTGCACATTCTGACCCCGCCGTCCAGGACTGGGCGATACAACACTACATACCAACTGCTGCTACCAAAACCACGACTACTCCAGCACTGGTCCGCAGAAACAGCCATTAAGAACACTTCCTAAGTAACGTACCAGTCAAAAGTTTGGACACACCCAATGACTGACCAACTGACCACAATTATTCAATACAGTCCGACCAGGTTAACAGAATCATATGCGACATCAAAGGACGTCATACATAAATGAAATCCTTTGTGATCCGGACTTAAACTGTCTTTTTGGAGACTATGTAATAATAAATCCAACCCTGAATCTCTTCTGTTATTATTTAGTGATTCTACAGTTAAATTGTTGAGTTCCCGCTGACGCCTTGGGTTGTGTAAGTCAACTCATTCCAACTTGTTGACCAATCAGAGGCTGTTCCTGACTTGTCCCACCTTCACTGGCTGTGTTCCTGCCTCACCAACCAGTCAGCGGCTGTACACACGACTTGTCACGCCTTCAAAGACTGTGTTCCTGCCTCACCAACCAATCAGAGGCTCTGTTCCTGACTAGTTGAACAATCAGAGGCTGTGTACCTGTTTCATTGACCATAAGAGACTGTGTTCCTGTCTCACCAACCAATCAGAGGCTGTGTTCCTGTTTCACTGACCAATCAGATTCTGTGTTCCTGACTTCTCATGCCTTCAGAGGCTGTGTTACTGCTTCACTGACCAATCCAAGGCTCTGTTCCTGACTAGTTGAACAACCGGAGGCTGTGCTCCTGCCTCACCGACCAATCAAAGGCTGTGTTCCTGACTAGTTGAACAATCATAGGATGAGTCTCCCCAACCAACCAGAGGCTGTGTTCCCGTCTCACCGACCACCCAGAGGCTGTGTTCCTGTGTCACCGACCAATCAGAGGCTGTACTCCTGTCTCACAGACCAACCAGAGGCTGTGTTCCTGTGTCATTGACCAATCAGAGGCTGTGTTCCTGTGTCATTGACTAATCAGAGGCTGTGTTCCTGTGTCACCGACCAATCAGAGGCTGTGTTCCTGTGTCACTGACTAATCAGAGGCTGTGTTCCCGTGTCACCGACCAATCAGAGGCTGTGTTACCGACCAATCAGACACTGTGATCCTGTCACACTGAAAAATCAGAGGCTGTGTTCTTGTCTTTAGGAAAACTGTAATAGTAGAAAAACACACATTACAGGTTATGCTAACGCTAACGTTAGCGATGTGCCCTCACACTACTTGTTCACGCTGCAGTGGAAGAGTCTAATAGCTGAAGATAGATTACAACACTGCCATCTAGTGGTCGGGGGTTTAATCAACACAATGAACAACATAGCCAGTAAGGTGTGTCCAAACTTCGGAATGCCCTTGCACTGATCCTAGGAGAGCCCCGAGTGACCTTCCTCACTCCATAACTAGTCATCAGCCTGCTCTATTAGCCCTGCTAATCGTTCGCTGCTGAGTGAAAAACACAACTAATCTGTCCATCCGCATTCAATCTGACTGCACCAGGAGCTCAACAGACTGCCGTACAGGGCCGGAAGGCTGCTGTAATTACTAGGTTGCATCGCCCACCCTGAGTACACACCCAGAGTCCATTCCCCATAAGACCCTGTGCGGCTGTAAGCCCCTCACCAGTAGCTATTTATCAACACTCTGAAGGACTTCTAATACGATAAGACGACTATGTGATAAATCTACCGGAACTAAAGACTTGAATCATATTAACACGCCCGTATAATCATACACTGAGTTGTCGGTTTATTAGTAACACCCATCTTGTAGCTTCCAAGGCCTGACCGATATGAACGTTCGGGTCCGACACTGATTTTAATGGGATAAGAATTCAGATGACCTCTGATATTCATATCACAGCTGTCCAAAAAACATGCTAACATGCTGCCGCTGCGTGATGATGAATGGACCAACATCCACGCCTTCAGATTTATTACATCACAACCATTACATCATCGCCTAATCGCAGGTATCTAACTAATTGCGACTGTTTAGTCATGTACAAATATACATGACTAGTTATGCAAACATACGAAAGTGAAAGGATTCATCGAGACATTAGTCTTCGGGCTCTAACGGGGAGGGTTTGTTTTTTTAGTTAGCTTCGTGGCTTAGCTCAACTCATCACTCTGTACGTTTGTGAGAGTGTATATTTGTGCAGGTGCAGTATTAAATTGACGTTAGACCCCTGGTTAGTTACTCGGTACACACGGCTAGCAAGTAAGGTGGCTAGTCAGCCTGTTCAGCCACTTTAGGCTTAGATTTTTAACGGCTGAAGAAAAAACAGTTCGATCTGTTACATGACAATCATCAGCTAAAGTTGTGATGACCCTGATGGTTCTACTTCAGATACAGTCTTTATAGATACGTGAACTATTCCATTAGCAGGTAAGAAAGCTTCACCCTCTCGTATAAACTTGAAGGTAGGTTCTTTGGACAGCAGCACTGTTTCAGGTACTAACTGAACGCTGAACATCAGGTTTTGGTATTTATGTTTTTGTTTATGTGTTTGTATGGGGCTTTTCCGTTTAAGTCATCCGTCTGTATTTCCTAGTTAAAGCTAGGGATGCACCGACACTTTTGGCCGAAGTCGAAACCCAATAAAATCGATCATTTCACCAAAGGCTGAATACTGAACACGGTTTTTCAGTCTTTCTTTAAGTTTGGCAGTTTTGTTCACCACTGCATAAATTACATTACATGCTAAATGTATTTTTGTCTTTTGATTTCAAAGAGAAAAAAAGAAATTACTAAAATTGACTGAACTCTGAACGTCTTAACATCCCAGCAGACACACCAACAATCCACAACATCCCTTAAATAAACCCACCCCAGCGACATGTCTGCTGCATTCACAGGGAACGCCTCCCTCCATGCTGCTCCATCGCGTTTTTATCGTGATGCTGTAAAACTGGGATTTGTGTCTCTTTAAGGAGGATGCGGGCACTAGAGGGAAACAGCCTGCGCCTGTGCTGAGAAGCTGCTGTGTGCCTGCGTCGCTGTGGCAACTCTGGAGTTCTGGAGCTCCGTTTGGCTCGAATGCTTGAAGCTGAATAAGAGCTGGGAAGCGTCAGCGTGCTCCGTTGGGACTCCAGTGTGACTCACAGTGGAGAAGCAACCCGTAAAAGTGGGCATTAGCCTCGAGCAGTTGGCGCTAGCTCTGGAGCTCAGGAGTAAAAGTTCTGCTTTGGTTCCCATCTACATCCGGGAACTAGATAAAGACAACGGCATCATTAATAACGTCATTGTTCAGTATTAATTATTCAGTCTGTTCACTCATTCAGCCCGAACACCGAAAGAGAAAGTTTGCCATTTTCAGCCAAATCATTTCGGTTGCCGAACATTCGGTGCATCCCTATTAAAACAGTGCATCGAGTTCCCTGGTGCACGACTATCCAAGGTCTAACTCGTCAAGCAGGAGGTTGTGAGGTCAGAGCCCGAAGACGGTCAGTAATTTTTGCCAAATTATCTGCCACATTTTCGGTGCTACTGACAAACACGCAGGTCTTTAATACTGGCTGGGTTATGGAGAACTGATATATCGGTCAGGCTCTTGTAGCTACGCTCCCTGGCTATTATATCAGAAACCAACACCTTCCTAATTAACTTACAGACAGACTGCAGCCCATCTAATGCTACGCCGTTCATCAGCCCCCCTCTACTCTACTCACCCATAACAGAAGACAGGGCTGACCAGGTCCTATATTAGCTCCTCAGCTACTACAGTCTGTACCTGTAGACACTGTGAAGGGCACCAACAGAGTCGTATGCAAAAGGTTTTTTGATGTTGATGTTTTAAGTAGAAGCACATCCTCTCCAGCGAGACACTCGACACGCCTACTGAGTCTAACAATAAAGGATAAAATGTGGCCTGTGCAAAAGTTATGGCACATTTTACAGTTTATTATTTGCTGAAAATGTTAAAACACAGCAAATGCACAACAAATAACAGGTTTAGGATTGTTCCCTGTGGAGGATGTGACTTTACTCACTTAGAAACAGCAGAGCTCAACATTTCACATAGAACTGTATATGATAAAATGGTGCTTAATAAACTAACAACTCAGTGTATGAGAGAGAGAGATACAGAGAGAGAGAGAGAGACAGAGAGAGAGAGAGACACAGAGAGAGAGAGAGAGACAGA
>JAVGWN010001353.1:0-12513 GCA_034552555.1 Semaprochilodus insignis | reverse complement strand
CTTGGGCCTCCGTGAAAAGGTTCTTCCAGTCTCCAACAACTCCTGACAAACAACACAAAGTACGAGAGTAGTTAAGCTCAACAGCTCCAGGAGTCCAGATAAATAAATTCATTTCCTGTATTCCTTAGGGAACTTTACCTTTCCTGAGGAATTCTGATTTCTTCCTGTCCATGAACTCTTCTGGAACCTGAGAGAAGTTGGACATCTTGTTCTGCTTCATGTTTTTAAACTCGCAGTTGACGGCTATTTTCTCAACCACTTCAGAGATTTTCCAAGGAACTGGCCAATTCTCGAGACAGATCTTTTCAAATCCTGCAGTTTATAAAGTTATGATGGACAGTGAAGCAGTCTCAGAGGTGAAACATCATGCTTTAGAGGACCAACAACCACATCTACATGCAATAAACCATACTGTTATTAAAACAGCTTTCAGTACCAGATTATATACAGTGTAAACTTACTTCTTTCAGCTCTTCATAAGCAATGTAGAAAATGTTCTCTTGGTCTTTCACATTCAGCCATCCCTTCACATGGTCAAACCACGAACCAAACATTACTGTAGACATTGGAAATGTTGAAAATGATAGAAAATGTTGAGGTGGTGATCAGTGCTGTCAGTGCAGTTTGTACTGAGCTCGTGAAAAGACATTTGCAAACATGAAATACAGTTCTGCTCACTTCTGTTGAAGCAGTAGTGTGTAATGTTTACGGGGATCTGTTAGCAGAAAGTAAATATAATACACAAGACTATGCTTTTCATTAGTGTGGAGGGAAAAACAGACAAATTACGTACCTTTGACTTCCCTGTTTTTGACAATTCTGGAAGATAGCAGTCATGTGAAAACATCCCGTGCCTGACGGGGCGCTGTGTAGTGCAGGGTTAAGTGGTGGTGCAGTTATTGTAATATTTCAGGTGCCATTAGGTAATTGCAGCACCATTTAAGGTGGAATGTGAAAGTTCAAAGGAGAAGCCGGTAAATTTCCTCATCAGAAAACGTTACCAGTATTAAAAGTATAATTAGGATGTTTTGATAGTCTAAATCATCTTATTGGGGGGAAGTAGTGATGTTAAGATGAGACTGTATACAGAATTAATATTATAAACACAATAAAACATTTCAGTTACTGTGCTATAATAATAATGTGAGGATGCTAGATAGGACCGCTGATGGATAGAATAAAAACACCGGTGCAAGAGTGTCGGTGCTGAATAACCACTTTGTGTTGTGAGAAGTTTAAGAGACCCATATTTTGAAAAAACTGGGACAGGCACTGAGATCACGGCAGAAAACCTGATTGGAGGCCACCATAGTTTCAACGGATGGGTGGGCGAGATTCAGTAGGTTGCAGTATGTAACATCACCACCCAAAGTTACGTGCAGTGGTTTTGAAAAAAGATTTTGATGTCGTATGTAAGGAGTGTTCAAGTTTTAAATCCTTCCATACCTTACCATATGAATGATGAAGAGCTAAATATTCCTCAGAATACAGCATGTGCCTATGACATGTAGCTGAACTAGATTATTACACTTTGCGTAACTACACAGGCCATGAACGACGATGAAGAAACTCAGTGACTCTCGTCAGTAAGGATGTCAGCAGGACCATCATTGATTATAATGCTGAGAATAATTGACAGATTTTTAATCTGATTTCAGACCAGTAATTTAGAATTACACGTTTACAGTTTTTAGGCCCAACAGCACCAGTGAAGAAGAAATCAATAAAGATTCAGATGCACTGCATCACTGCACCACACACCCAGGTCCAAAAAAGTTGAGTCAGTGTTTAAAATGGAAATAAAAACAGAAATCAGTGATCAGTCATTTCTGTTTGACCTGTATTAAACTGAAAAACAGTACAATAACATGATATTTAATGTTTGATCTGATCAAGAAATAGTTTTCATTGGAAATATACACTAATATATACATAATAATATACATAAATACCATGTTAATGCAGTTTTAACTAAATGCGGAGTTAAAGAGATATGTTTTAAAATATTTCTTAAATGTGAGCACAGAGCTCGACTGTCTAATAGAAGCTGGAAGTGAGTTCCACAGTTTAGCAATAATAACTGAAAGAGTTCTCTCCACGTTTCCTGTATTTTACAGAAGGTGTGTGCAGAAGGCCAGCATTTGTAGATCTAAGATCACGAGCTGGAACATAAACTGTGAGACATCCTGTGATGTAAGCAGGCGCTAGATTATTCAGAGCTTTATAGACCAGCAGCAGAACTTTAAAGTCTACTCTAACAGATACAGGCAGCCAGTGCAGCTCTTTAAGGAAATTGTTTGGGGATTCACTAATTCAGAATTACAGGTTTACAGGTCTTAGGCCCAACAACACCAGTGAAGAAAGAATCAAAAATGATTCATGATGAAGCTCAGACTGAAACTTACAAGACCTCCAGACAGGACACACTGCTAATGATGGGAGAATGTCAGAAATATTAGGGAGGGAACAGACTTGATGAGAATATGGGCTATTTATGATTTATTTATTTATTTATTTGCCTGTTCACTCATTTGACCCTTAACCACTTGGGGGAGCTGTTTACTCAACATTACAGTTATACAGTTACAGATCCAGTAGAGATGTAATAAACCTCAAAGAGACTCCTCTTCAGTGCCCATTCACATTTGAGACCTTCCTGAGCAGCCTGTACCAACAAGTTACTGATGTAAGAAATGCACCATGTTTAAAGATTACTATTAAAAGCATTTCATTCAACCTTTACATTTCAGCACAAACTGGAGAATGCTACAACTTAAATGGGTTTGTGCTGCGGGTGAAGGGTTGTGGGTGATTGAAGGATCCAGCAGATGAGTCAATTTCTCAGAAACTAAGGGTGCATTCCCAGACCTTATCTGAAAGATCAAAACAAAGCAGCCTCTAGTAATGCAACAGCCTTCCTCCACTGCATGCCTGGTTTTAGGACATGGCTGGTGAAGAACACATGTCACCTTTATGGTGGCATCTTCTAAATTCTTTATCCTTTTGGGTCGCAGGGGGTGCTTGTGCTTAACCCTGGACAAGCCACCAATCCATCACACAGCAGACATACACACTCACTCACACCTAGGGGGCAATTTAGCATCTCCAGTCAGCCTAATTGCATGTCTTCGGACTGTGGGAGGAAACCAGAGCACCCAAAGGATACCTACACAGACACAGGGAGAAGAAGAAAACTCCACACAGAAAGGACCACGGACACCCCAACCAGGTATGGAACCCAGGCCCTTCTTGCACCACCATACCACCCAGGGTCAGGAGCCCTTTCAGAAATATTGAAAATAGTGTAATTTTTAATTATGGTTAGGCTGGTTCAGTTTTACCACACACCCAGTTCCAAAAAAGTTGGGTCAGTGTTTGAAATGGCAATAAAACAGAAATCAGTGATCAGTCATTTCTGTATTAAACTGATATTTAATGTTTGATCAACAAATAGTTTTTTTTAAATTGGAAATATACACCTTAACTCTGAGGCCTGCAACACGTAACAAGCAAGCTAGAGCTGGACGGGAGCATGTGTCCCACTGTGTCACATCACCTTACCCTTTTTCCTGTTAACATTTAAGGAAATTGTTTGGGGATGCCAGTTGATCTAGTTTTGAAAGTAATGCATTTCTCAGCTGTGCAACCATACAGGACTTTTGTTGCCATATATTAAGCTTACTAACGCAGTTCAGTGGGAGACAGTTCTGGATTGCAGCCAGGTCAGTCTAGCACCCACACTCTGTACTGTAACACGTGCAGAGTGTGGCTTGGTGTTGAATTAAACATAGATGACCCCGAAAAAGACGACGTCTAAAAGGTGTACATATCTTTTTAACCATAATGGTGCTTTCTCAGATGGGCAAGATCCCACTAACTTTTTTTATTTGTAAGTATATTTATTTGATAAAAATGTAAACATTTGAGGCTCATACAGATGTCCTGAAATAAACTAGTAGAAGACATGACCTTGTAAACAGAATAATACGGTGACATCAAAGCTGTAGTTTTGCATTTTCAGTCCTTTCCTGATGAACATGCCTGTTAAACTTTCATTGCTAAATAGTAGTATTAGAGAATCTATGCTCAGAGGTCGGGGAGGGGGTGGTCGGAGCAGTCCACTGTGGATTTTATCACTGTTTGCCGGTTGAAGCAGATAATCTTAAACTGAAAGTTTTATAGAGAATTAACTTTAATTTACTTTGTGATGATGTCGAAGTTCATTTCACTTTCCTGCCCATGTCTGTGACATGTTGCTTTTAAACCAGTCAGAGCAGAGCTCATCAAAATATCTATGAGTGCATCATAAAAGACAAAACAGCTCATTTCATTCTAGTGCCAGATCATATGGTTGTAAATGGGACTTTGATTGTTACACCACAACCAAAGTCATGTACCTTCCTTGTAGATCACCAGAGAACATTTTAAAATGCTCAGAAATGCATCGAAATGACACCTTTTACATCTGCACTTGCTGCAAATGTTTTATCTTCACAGGAGCTTTCAAATACACTAAAACACAGAAACTCCATTCAGTTCATGGTGTTTTATTGCCATTACAATAAATGTACATCTGCACTGCTAGCATGATATTAGACATGTACTGAATGCAGAGTAGCATTCCTGCGGTGAGTGTAACGGAGTCTGTAATGTCAGTGATGTAACTAAAAGCATCATTGCAGTTTATAGCCATATTTAATCATCAAGTACGCACCAAGAAAGCCAAGAGAGAAACCAACTCCAGCTTCTTGGAGAACATCTGTCAGTGCTATCAAATAAGTAGCAACTTGCTCAACATGGAATGGCTCAGTTACAACATTAATGGACACATTTCAAAGTCCATATGACCAAAAGAAAAACATACATTGCAAAACACATACATGTTGTTATTTTTCATTAAAATGAGAATATGTTTTAGAATTTATCATATACACTCTAATAATGCAATATGTATTTGCTATAAGCTTCCTCAGCTGTGTTACCAGTATGTCTACAATGCAAAAATGGTTACTATCCCACTCCCCACCAAACGCTCCTCCCGGTCCAGTTATAACATCATAATAGCTCTTAAGTCCTGCTTTATGGGTGCGGTGGGTTCAGTTAATCCCAGGCGAATTTGAACTTCACATCTTTCATTCTGTCTTTGTACACAGCATCGAATCGCTCTGCTTGGGCCTCCGTGAAAAGGTTCTTCCAGTCTCCAGCAACTCCTGACCAACAACACAAAGTACGAGAGTAGTTAGAAGTTTGTGCCACAAACTCAACAGCTCCAGGAGTCATGATAAAGAAATGTGCTTTATTTCCTTTATTCCGTAGGGAACTTTACCTTTCCTGAGGAATTCTGATTTCTTCCTGTCCATGAACTCTTCTGGAACCAGAGAGTAGTTGGACATCTTGTTCTGCTTCATGTTTTTAAACTCGCAGTTGACGGCTATTTTCTCAACCACTTCTGGACTCAGAGATTTTCCAAGGAACTGGCCAATTCTCGAGACAGATCCTTTTAAATCCTGCAGTTTATAAAGTTATGATGACACAGTGAAGCAGTCTCAGAGGTGAAACATCATGCTTTAGATAAATGATGCTCTTATTGAATCAGATGTTAGTAACTGGGTTCAAAATTGCAGTTCTAGATAAATGTATACAGATACACTCATCTTCAAAGGAATAGCTGGACCCAGAATGAAGTGTGGGATTGCAATGCTATTGGGAAGGAAGATAAAGGTTACCAGGAACAATAAATCATGATAAATTTAGACTGATATGGGCAATATTTATTTGGCTATATATATTTATTGGCCACCATGTTTGCCTATCCAGGAGGCCAGACGTCTTGGCACGGAGTTGTAGAGGCTCCTAAAGCTGTCCTGTGATAATCCATCTCATGCAGCTTGAATATTCTCACACAGTTCCTGCAGATTGTGCGCTAGGGGTGGAGGTGGAGTGACATCAGGCCTTCTGGACATGTGACGCATGACAACAAATTATTCATCTTGGCGCTGACTACGGTGGCTCCACACATGGATTCGTTGGTCGTCTCCACCAAGACAAAAGGGGGACAGATGAGCCGGTGACCATTCTGAGTTACTCTGGCACGTCACCTTTGCAGTCTTTGGTGACATTGATGTGGTGTTAAGGGCAGTCATTGTAGTTGTCGGTGTGCATGTAGTCCTGCATCGTGCAGCCATCTGCCAATGGTGCTAACTGGAGGGCATCACTGCTCGCTGAATGTCTGTAATCGTGGCTGTTGGGTCAGTCAGCTGCAGTGATAAGGCCTGTCCTTGCTTATGTCACATGCATTATTGCATGTAAAACATTCGCATATCTCACGATGTCAAACCTACCCACCAAGTTTCATTCCTGTCGGTTGATTCGTTCTGGGTGCAACTATTCTTTTGATGAATGTTTTGGTGTATATGCAATATGTCCTCACCTGTATCATTTCCTCATAAGCAATGTAGAAAATGTTCTCTTGGTCTTTAACATTCAGCCATCCCTTCACATGGTCAAACCACGAACCAAACATTACTGTGAATGTTGGAAATGTTGGGCACAGGTAAATGCAGGTAGCAGTAGTAGCAGTAGTGGTAGCAGTAAAGTCAGAGACGTGAGGAGATATGAAGCCTTACCTTTGCCATTCAGAAACTTTTCCAAGAACCCGTCAGTAGTGCCTGGTTTCACTATGAAGGAAACTGTTTCATAGAACTGGATGGAAGATGTGAACACATCCTTGGGGTTTCGCATTGCGTAAACGACCTGGATAATAAATGAAGAGTTATGGAGTCAGAAAAGGGGTGATAGGCCTCTAAATTAGGAAACTGCTAATGTGTCAATGATGGATCTCGAAGGTCTGAGGATCTTTTGAAAGACAATAGGCTGATAAATAAGGGATGGTTGTTTAAAGTGTTGTTTTCTTGATGACTGGCTAATGCACAAATAACATTACAGCTAGGAGGCTGAATATCACATCTGTAGTTGTATAATGTATTTGCATAGTGCATGATGAGTACTGTAGTGAAAGAATTGATGGATAACAACAAAAAGGCCACAACATCATGAATTCTATAAAACCTGAGGAATGCGGTGCTGCACTACATAATATCCATTATACAACAAATAACTTATTAGACTGAAAGAGAGGCGGGTCAGTCTGCTGATAACACAGTTACCCTTGGCTTCACTTTGAGGTAGGACTCGTTCATCATATAATGGTGATAGTGGGTGGTGAAGGCTCGAGGTGAGTGTCTTTCCTCCAGGTTCAGCTCAACTGCTCAATGCACTTCCAGGCAGGGCACCCTGTCCCAGATTGGTACAGTCTGAACCATGGAGAGATCTCCGTTGCTGAGGACCAGTGGGATAATCTCCTGCAGCCATGTCGTACCTGCATTAACCAGAACAACCTCCTAGATTCACTCAGTAACGTGGTTCAGGTGGAGCTCACATTTATTTAAGGGCATTAGATGTTGTGCTGTCTGTATCAGCTGTAGTAAAGAGTGAAACTGACGTGTTGCTAGAAATAACTCAGGCTACATTCCTGCACTGACACATCTGAATCAGCTACGGTGCAGTTAGAACAGTCACCAGTTTTCAACTGGTGGAAAAAGTTAATATGGTCTGATCAAGCCACTCTGAATGAGGCTGTTCACATCTCAATAACTGGTTTATTCAAAACTGCTGAAATTAACAGTCCTAGGACTGAACTTATTACTTACCGGACTTCGGGTAGGTCACAATAAGCACATTGTCCGGCCGGAAAGTAAAGTCCTCGTAGTATTTCAGACTCTCAGGAGGGTGGACATATTTAGGGACGTAAACCCCTTTATGTTCGTAATATAGCTCCTCTTCTGTCATTTTCCTGCACTGAGGAGACTGAGAGGCAGAGGGAGTTAATAATACCTGACTGTTATGTTTGTTTTAAACTTTGATCTGTTTGGTTAGGATGCACATTGTTTGATTCACAGCACTCTTTGCCCCTCCCCTCACTGCTTTCTCTGTCCTTTCTTTCTCAGCCTTTCTTTCCTCCCTTTCTGTCTGTCATTCATGTGTAATTACAGTATTTGACAGATTTTAATCATGCAAAGAGAAAGCACCTTTTACTCAGTGTGAGGCTAAATTGGAAGAATAACGAAGAATAAACTAAATATATATATGATAAAACATATGTGTTCTATAGAGTGAGAGAAATGTTGAGGTGGTGATCAGTGCTGGTGTAGTAGTAGTTTGTTCTGAGCTCATAAAAAGATGAACATTATACTTACTTTTATTAAAGCAGCAGTGAGAATGATTTAGGGGGATCTGTTAGCAGAAACTGAATATAATATACAAAACTATTCTTTTCGTTAGTGTATAATCACCTTTATCTACAAATCATTGTCTATTCGTTAGCTTAGAAAGAGCCGATCGTATCTGCATAGGAGCAGATCACCTTCTGCCAAAGGCTGCCATGTAGAGCCGCAATGTTTCTAGAGTAGCCCAGAACACACAAACCACACACTCACTTTCACGTTTGTACACTGATGTGGCTGATTGAATTTGGTGCTGGTATAGCACCGGTTGGAAGACGTAGAAGGAGGAAGATTCATTGTTGGAATGCAACAGACTAGACCACACACTCGCACATGCTCGTTAAGCCAAAAATGCGTTTTGGCTTTAAGCCAAAAAATGGAATCTAAAATACAAACCAGGCTCAAAACCTGCAGCAAAGGCAATAAATGACAAAAAGCTCAGTACACAGCAACAAACGGTGGCAATATTTTGCAATGTGAGAAAATCAGTAACCAGGTGAGCTTAACGTAGAGGTAATCTGTGATTGGTTGAGGGAGGTCAGAATCACATGATCCCCAGAGGGATTTTGGAGGTTGGAGTCCGGGCTGTACTCCACAGGACCGGAGGGCGGTGTGACAACTTTGTACTAGAATAGAATTTCAGGGAAGGTAATCAAGGCAGTATTAGTACTCAAGAACAAGAACAGAAAACTGATACAGGCTCTGAGATCATGGCAGAAAACCTGATCGGAGGCCACCACAGGTTCTACAGATGGGTGGGGTGGTTGGCGAGGTTCAGTAGGTTGCAGTATATACCTCACAAGACCTGCAGACAGGACACACTGCTGATGATGATGGGAGAATTACAAGGTCAGAAATATTAGGGAGGGGAACAAAAGTGGACAACAAGGCCTTGGTGAGAGGAATAAAGCAGAAGAACGGCTCATCAATGTCTACAAGTACAATGAGTTTTGAAAGTTCAAAGTTGGGACACTCATTCTAAACTTGAGGCCTACAAAACACACCTACAAGTTGGGACAGGAACTTGTGTACCACTGTTTTACATCACCTTTTCAAATGCCAGGTGGTCTAACCATACATTCAGATTACGTAAACCCTTAAAAACAGTAATTTAGTGACGTGAAATTCTTTTAAATAGAAACTAATTATGTTGAAAAATAGAGAAGCTTTAAAAGTATTCAGCTGCAGAACTTCTGTCTGTAAATTCTGATGTCCACTTTTTCCATCTTTCCTGTTTTCCCGTTAACAACTTTTAAGGAAATTGTTTGGGGACCGAAGATGCCATACAGGGATTTTGTTATCATATATTGAGCTTACTAAGGCAGTTCAGTGGGAGACAGTTATGGCCTGCAGGCAGGTCAGTCTACCTCCTGCACTCTGTGATCCACAGCTGTGCTGCTGTAACACATGCAGAATGTGGTTTAGTGTTGTTGTGCTGATAACATATCAAATATGGGTGCCACCGAAAAAGACAGCATCTTAAAGGCAGTATATTACACAAAAGTCCTGAAATAAACTAGCACAAAGACGTGCATTTTAAAATTGTAAAAGATTTCCTGTCAATCCTCAGAAGACACATTTATCACTGGTTTGAACAAAAGCAATATCATTTAATATTATTTCTGTTATTTTTGTTTGTAGATGTGAGAGGCACCATTGGCCATGATATGATTATCTTTAGTCCCAAAATGATTCTATTGGGTCATTTCAAATTTGGCACACATTTAGCTGTGCATATGAGCCTCATGAACATTCACTTTAACGAAGCGATTTGAATTGACTGACAAGGCAGGAAAGTATATGGACAAACCATAATCAGACCAGCATGTGAGAGTTAATAAAAAAGAAGGCCTAGGTGATGGTGACCCTGCTGCAGATGTTTTTTCTCCTGAGCTGATGTGGAGTTGGAAGTTCAGAACATGTGAAGGACCAGGATTGGCCACCACAGCATTGGATGAAAGGACAGGTTGAATGATGGCTTGGACACAGGATGCAAGGTCTGGCCCCTCACAACGACCAGACATCTTCAAATAGCCAATTAATCTACTTTAAGCTGAGGACCCCTGATGACGGTGCCTCACCTCTGCAACAGTGCGTTCAAAATCTCGGTCACATGACCAAGAACTTTTTGACTGGTAGTTCTGAGCGTTCCTGAGCCAACCAAGAATCTGAGCTGCACGGACACATACAATGAACCGTCACACCATAAAGTTCTTCATGGCTGTATCATAATGTTTCCCACCGCAAAGATCTTCACAACAGTTTACCGAAGCTTCAGAAGATCCTGCCAACAAGAACCAGACTGAATAGTATGAATAAATAGCAACAGCATAGGCTCCAGTTTTGTCAGGATTAGTACTTGTTATTCTAGTTTTTACTCCTCGCATGGTGTGGCTAGCTTTGAGAATGTTAAACAATGAATGGAATTGTGGAATAACTGAAGTTTAAGAGGAGGGTCATGTCTGAAGCCCCCCCTTCCAAACCAACGTCTTATGAATTCACATCCTCTCCTTCCACTCCCATTACAAAGGTCTTGCAATCCCTACCTCCGCCCCCAACTCTGTTCCTCAGTCCTATATCAGGAACAGGAAGCTGATATATTATCTTGAATTTTCTTTCTTGTGAGGAATCAGTGTCTCGTATGGCAGTCGTCGTAACGGTCTGTGTGCATGTAGGCCTGCACTGTGCAGTCATCTGCCAATGGTACTGGCACTAAGAGGACTCATGGAGGGCATCACTGCTTGCTGAATATCCACAATCGTGGCTGTTGGGTTAGTCAGGTACAGTGATACAGTGACCCGTCCTTGCTTATGTCACATGCACGGCTGAGTGTGAAACTTGAATCATTTGCATGTCTCACAATGTCAAACCTACCCACCAAGTTTCATTCCTGTTGGTTGATTCTATTTTTGACACTGAATGTATAACTGTGCGGCTAAAAGTTACTTGCCTGCTGTCCCGGCCAGTTAGTTAGCAATGGGGGTGGTTTTGCTGCTATTGTTGATTAAAGACCATTTGCTTTTAAACTTATTTCCTGTCATCTTCGTTACTCATGCTACACTGTTATCAGGAGTATTGGTCCAGAGAGGAATGGTGCTACCATGCTCAAAGGTGACAGCAGACAGGGCAGAGTCTGGCCAAGGACTGCGAGGAAGGAGAGTTCACTGGTGTCCGAGGGGCAGTGGATGGTGAGCTGCTGCCATCACCTGCAATCGCACACAGGTTGACACCACAAACTGCGAGGAGTTCCACTGGGGAGGGAAGGAGGACTCGGCGCTCAGTCTCTCTGTTCCAGTGCCCTGAGGAAAAGGGCTCTTCCCAAAAAGTAAGCTGGAGGTGCACATGGCCGCATATTCATTTATTGGGATGGTGGACATTCCAAAACCCCCAAGTGGTTTTCACTTTACTCCCTCAGATGGAATCTACACTACAGCGCCAAATTCAGTTTCACTGTGTCTCAGCACTACCTATTATTAGAATGAGGAAAACATTATCACAGTGTTATTCAGATTGGTTTATTAATATTAAGTAATGTGTAATTGGCACATGCTGGGCATCTTGTGCAGGTGACAAAATTAACTCTACTTGGTGCCACCTGACAGGCATCATACGAACGTATACAACATTTTTATTATACATGTTCTGCTCTGAATGACGCTGGCATAGAAAATAATTTCTCTATATCAAAACCAAACTTTACCTCATACAGGTTCAACATATATCTAGTGGATTAGTAGAATACTGCACACTATTAAGAAAGTATACAATCATAGTACATCTCCATTGCTGACTCAATATCAGACATGTCCTGTACTAGCAGTAGGGCTTCATTGGTGAGTCTGAGATACTCGGGAATGTCAACAATATAAAACGACCAAGGGATTTACATGTACAAACATGCTGGGAAAAGCTGCACATTACTGTTGCCATGCATGACGGTCAAACGTAACAAAACCAGACATATACCAGCCAAGAGAGAAACTCAGCTCTTCCCGCGTCTTTCAGTACTATCAAACAAGCAGCAACTTGCTTAACATGGAATGGCTCAGTTAAACACTCAAGGACGCGTTTTCTCAGATGTGTTAACAGTTTTGAACAGTGTTTTCTTTTACAAACACTAATTACAAAAACTGCCTAAATATATAAACTCTGTTCCTTCTTTCACTTAAGTCCTGCTTTATGGGTGTGGTGGGTTCAGTTAATCCCAGGCGAATTTGAACTTCACATCTTT
>JAVGWN010001352.1:0-12518 GCA_034552555.1 Semaprochilodus insignis | reverse complement strand
AATTCTCTAAATGAAATGAAACAACTCAAGTGAAACAAGCCTGTTTCTGGATAAATATCTTCTAACAAACTGAAAATAACTGCATCAGGCAATGGATATAGGCAGGTACTAAATTCACTGTAACAAGCTACATCTCCAGGAACAGGACTCATAATCACTGGCCTAGACCTTAGAAACAGGCTGTCATTTACTTGAACCACCCGTATTGAACAGTGTATTTACTGTATAACACCATAAGTAAGAGCATACTGACATTATTGCAAATACTAGGCAGTAACAAGCCTATAATAGGCAGTAACAAGCCTTTAACAGTGCATAGTCCAAAGACAAGTACAGACGAGGACTTTGGTATCAACATTGAAAGCAGAATTGGAGTAACCCTTCTCCCAAAGCATTTATGCCATTAAAACTCTAGAGAAACTTTAGAAACAAATTAAATGCCACACTCCATGGACCTCACCACACAAGTCAAACTACATCATTGAACAATGCATGCAGGACATGAAGGACTTTCATGTAGGAATTACAACATTTCCATTACACTTACATGCACAGCCAGTCAAAATCCATTAATTTTCTTAGAAGGCTGCAAACGTTGGCATTCATGGAGTGCTTCTTCTTTTCCACAACCTTGCCAGTTTTTTTGCTGATAACCTTCTCAGTGGAGGTCTTGGAGCCTGTGACTGGGTTGATCCCCACAAAGCACCTGAAAAATCACACAACAAAGAAAAATTAGTCTATGCCATTTTTTATTAAATTTGTGCAACAGTTACAGTGCTGTAGACACAAAACTACCCAGCCAACAGCGTCCTGTGACCACTAATGAAGGACTAGTGGATGACCAACACTGCACTGTGCAGCAGCAGGTGAGCTATCGTCTCTGACTGTACATCTACAAGGTGGAGCAGCAAGGTAGGAGTGTCTAATAGAGTGGACAGTGAGTGGATACAGTGCTTAAACACTCCAGCAGCACTGCTGTGTCTGATCCACTCACACCAGCACAACACACACTAACACACCAGTGAAATGGACATACAGTGAAACAAGTTAGTGTACTTAATGCTGCGGCTGGTCATTGTATATCTATTATAACAATTATTTACCTTTGGATGAATTCCAGAGTGCATGAGGCCTCTTCTTGGTATTCCAGGTTGAAATTGTAGAATGAGGCAAACAAAGCTGCCAGGCCCGCCACAAAGTTTGGATGTGGAGACAAGATGACCTGACCCTCTACACTAATCATCCATTTCACTGAAGTCAGTGCCTCACCTTAAATCAATAAACATTAATGAATGGATGTAAATATATATTTACCAAATTAATTCAAATGTAAAAACACAACACTACATTGGTGAACTACCTTGAACAATCAATCTTGGGGAGTCTGGTAAAGAAACAGATCTCTCCACATCTGCCGGTGTAGCTGTGGCCTGAAATACATGATACACATAGACATTACTGACACAAGAGATTCACACTGAAATTAAAAGCATCACAGTTCTCAGAATCTGACCCTGTAAGCTGTTTTTATGTCTTAACTATGTAATTGTAAATCAAATGAACACTTACATCAACTTGTAAAATCAGTGCATCAGACTTCTCTTTGAAGTGCGCCATTAGCAGAAGGACAACACATGGGCCCAGTATGGTTGATCCAACGGAATCAAACCTTGACAGGATTTTTTTAACTTCTTCATTTGTTGGCTTTTGCCGGAAAAACTGCACAATCATCTTTCCTCTGTCCTCAGTTGCTTCATCCATTTTTTCAAGAATGGAGATATCTGTAAGTAGCTTGAAATGATGGTACAGTTCCTTCTGTATGAAGAGATAAGGCCAGTCATGTCTCAGCTCCTCTATTGATGGTGCTGGGCTTGCATTGATGGCTTTACGCTGTAGGTAATATGTTGCCTCCATGAGCTGTGCAAGGTGCCCTCTGTCTGCTCCTGTTGGACCCTCACGGGCATAAAGTTCTTTCATTTCCTTTTGCTTTTCTTCTAGACTGAGTTCAGTTTCCCCTTGAGGGCAATCAGGTTGCCACCTAATGCACCCATACTGGTCGGACTGTTTTTAGCTGATGAGCTGGAGACCCCTTTGACCCTTCTCCGTCTTGCTATCATGCTGTCACGGTTCAGGTGTTCGACACGAGTTTTCAGTTGGTTTACAAGAGAAGCATAACCACTCCCAATTCTGGTGCCACCCTTCAGAATGTCTGCAAAGCTTTTGGGATACTGCTTTACAATCATCTTGGCGACAGTAACACAATCTGACCTTGTTGGATTAAGCTCAACAAGACGCATTTCATCAACAACAATTCGAACCATCTCCCGACGATCTCTAGGAGAAGGGCGTTGCTCTCTGGCTATAGCCGTTTTTATTCCATGAGGCATCTTGCTCCATGAGACCTTAAAGCTGTCAGGCCAAGTACTGAGATCTACTGCGCTGGACCTGCTGTTTGTGCTAGATGGACTTGGTGTGCTGGAGGTGGAGGAGGAATTCCTAAGAGATGGACTCCTTGATATGTGTACAGGTGATGAACTGCTGGTCTCTAACTGCAAATCCATGACACACCTTGTGCCTTCTGAAAACAACAAAGCAGAAACTTCAGACAAGTTGTTTCAAATATACAAAAAACTATGCCAGTGTTCTGCAATAATAACAGTACAAACATTTGTTATCTAAACGTTAATTAACTCTTTTATGACCAAACTTTTAATCACTTAAACAATAAGCTTCATTACCCTCGGTGCTCCAAGCTTGAAGTAGTTTCCGGCATTGAATAGGTCTGAGGTGTTCCTGCAGATCCTCCTCTTTAATCAGCTTCAAATCTGACTTGCATTCCACTCCTATGCTTGATAGTTTCTCCAGGAGAGATGATATGGTTTGTTGTGGCAAGCGTGGTAGTACTACAAAGATTGCCTCTCTTATCTCCTCTGCAGACATGATTCTACAAAGAAGAGAATGAATGATGGAGAACTATTACTGATAAATCACATACCTTGTACTCTGGTAATGGGTAATAATCAAGAAGATCTTCTTGGGTTAGGCACATTAAAGTAGAGCTCTGGTCAGCTACTTCCAGCGAATAGACACCCAAATGAACTAGCAGAACAGCCTTTTGTCTCGCTACAACAAAATACACTTGAGAATCAAGTTGGACCAAGATCAGCCTTATTTCTCCTACTAGCAATCCCTCCTCATCCCTTCCAGTGACTACATACATCCCTCTTTTGTACATTGTACCTTTCACAGTTATGTCATTAACAGCAATTGTATTGCTGGATGCAAAATTAAATGGAGAAACTGCCTTTTTAATCTCATCATTGTAGTCACTAGAATAAAACTCAGTTCCCTTGTCAATCTGAATCACAGGAGGAAATATACTGCCAGCCCCCAAGTATGCTTGAAGGAGTTGATGCCTCTCTGCTAGGGTTGCACACAGATTTTTAAAATTGTGCAATTTCTGAGCACACTGTTTAAAATAAGTATGCTTGCTTTCAAATCTTAATGTCCACAAACGTATAACAGGCCCCAGTTTAAGGATAAGTTCAGGATAGTGACACAGATAGTGATGCTTTGGCCTGAGGGGATGCTCTGGAAAGGTGTGAGCTCTGAAATCAATGTATTCATCTATGAGAACTTTCAAATATGCCACCTGATCTGAAGTAATACCAGATGCACATATGTAACTGACCATCTGTCGCAGAAGCAAAACCAACTGCCATGCTGCACTATCTTCTGGATTTTTTATTCTTTCCCCAGTTAAGAGAGGAAGTACTCTTAAAAGGCACCAGTTTTGCACAGCATGTCCAGACAACTTCTCACTGCCTGGGTTGATTTCAGGAGGTTTGTCATTAGCATCAGCACCAAGATATTTAAACTGACTGATGCATCTGTTTAACTCTGCATAAGTAAAAATGATTTTCCTGAGTTACTAAATGATTAATGTACAGTGCTAAGTCAAATGATACAACACCCTCAAAGAGATCATGGCCCAGACATGGTGGTAAACCAGGCTGACATATATGAAAATGTCTAAGCTGGTTGAAAACTGAATCAAATTTGATGCCATCTGCACTGTCCGTATCATTTGCTTCTCTATCATGTAGATTCTGAATATATGACTGCACAGTTCTTGTTGCACCAGTTGACAATGGACTTGACTGAAACATTTCTCTGTTAATATCACAAAATCGGCAGAAATATGCACTCACTGAAATTTTCCACAAAGCCTCCTATATTGTGAGAGCCGAGATTATCCCCAGCTATGGCACACAACCCACCCCTCAAAACACGGCCATCCTTCAGGACAATACCACTATCCTCCAGCTCCTTAAGATCTATCATCAACTGCCTAAAAACTGCTTCTTGACCAAAATGTTTAAAATCTTGTTCTCTGCATAAAAGCACAAGTTGCATATGATCAGTATTCGACCTGTAATATGGTAGGATGTCACCTAGAGTTAAATAAACAGCAAGTACTTTGTGCTTCCTCTTCCCTGAACCCAATGGGTTTACCACCTCAAACGCATCTTGATAGAGTATCAGGGCTAAAGACGACCTTTCAGTCTGAAACAATTCATTTTGCAATAGAACCTGTCCATCCCAAATATCTTGCAGAAGATCATGATTTGTTACACGAGAATGCACTTTCTCGTACTGTTTCCTGACTGACTCAGATTCAAAAAGGCAAGTAAGAGTTTCTTTTACAGGAATATACTGGGCAAAGCACTCTTTTCCAGATTCATTTGGGCCTTCAAATAAAACAGTGTCAAGTTTTTAAAAAAGAGAGCTTCATCCACATTAAATACACCAGGGGCCTCTTCTGGCTCACAGTGCTCAGGCTCACAGTCAGTGAAAGGTGAGTTTAGACTTGGAATAGGCCTAATGTTTTCGATGGGGTTTAGCAACACTTTATCCTGCAGATGTTCAACTGAGCTGTTTTTATGTACTCTGGATACATGAGAGGCAAATGTTGATTTTACGTTAAATGTTTTCACACATACTTTGAAAGGACAACCAATTTGTCTGCCCTGTTGTAAATGGCCCTTCAAGTGAGAAATGAAATCTTTCAAATACCCACATTCAAACTGACAACCTTCTGTGTGACAAATTAGTTTTGAATCTTTAACCTGAAAGTGGGAATGTTTGCAAGATTTTTGATATCCCTTGTGATCCCTATACAAATGAGATTTAAAAGCAGTGAATTTTATAAATGAACGGGAACAATCTGGGATACCACAAGTAAATGTCTGGTTTGGTGCATTTCTATGCAACTTCATGTGCTGGGTAAAGGCTAAAAGAGAATTACACTCATTTTTACACAATTTGCAAAAGTACATTATTAATTTCAAGTTCAAATCTACACTGAATCTTCAAACCTCAACAAATACAAATTGCTCTTCATAACAACGCTGACTGACTAAATCGTAGAAATAGAGGAATGTGGTACTTTGAACAGAATAAAATGAGCCGCAAGACAAAAAAGCCTGAACGGTTTTGGGCTGTATCTTTTAAACTAACCAATAACTACAATCTGGAAAATGACAAAATTTCTCTCAAAAATAATTCTGCAACAAAGGATTGGTGCGTGCTAGTTGTTAATATCTAGTTATCATCAAAATAATTATTTACTGCATTGGTTACAAAGGTTCTCAAACTAATAAACGATACTACTCTGGCTAAATTAACCTAACCTTTTTTTTCGTTTGTAACATCTAAAAAGAACGTGGAAGGAACGGTTTGGGTCAACAATAGCTAATAGCTAGCTTGCCAGTTCAGCTAGCTAGCTGCCATCTAGCTAACAGTATGGCACAGTGTTAACAATAAACAACAAGAAATAAAATAAGCCAACAACTTGACAGTCGTTTTCAACAATTGACCAACGTTAACCAACGCGGTTTCTCTAAGACTGAGCTTAGTTCGATATGCTAGTTAATTTTGCAAACTCACCACACCAAGTAACGTTAGCTTGCTAGCTAACGCTAGCGTCCAGAACCGATAACGATTCACTAACAAACGTCACTACACAAGACACATACACATATTCTCAAGTGCTTTGCAGTCCCCTTTTTAACATTGCCATTGTTTTAATGAGATTTCTGCCACGACCACAACAGCTGCTTGTTTCAGCTGCTTGAGCTGGCTTGTGGTTCCAAGGCACAGCAGGTCATCCTCGGGAGTCCTCGGGGAAGATCTAACCGCCTGTTTTATTGCTCGTATTTTACTGCAGAATATACAGTTTACAACTGGGGTCGTGTGGTGGCCCATGATGCATTGCGTTCTACAGTATTGCCATGTAAAATCGTTAAACGACGGTTTACTGTAAGATCTTACTGTAATAATTACAGCAATTGGTTACAGTATAGAGTCATCAAACTTGGCACACGTTGACATCATCACACCCTGATGACGTGACCCCAGTTTGGTGACTGTAGGGTGAAAGGTCAGGGAGTTGGGCAAATCCATTGGGTAAATGTGAATTTGGACTTACGCCACAAGTGTGAAAAACCAATGCTACAAGGTCTAGCGAGGGCAGGGAAGGCCTTAGAGCCACCAAACATGGCACACATTGACATCACCACACCCTGGTAATGTGGCCCAAATTTGGTGATTCTAGATTTAGATTCTAGATCTTGAAGGTGGCAGTACAAAACTTACAATGTCGTTCTGAGTGCTCTCTGGCTCTGAAAAGACGTTCAAGGGCGCTTTAGAAGCACCTACAGGTTTTAGAAAGGCCAGAAAACTCAAAGTTGTAATGAAACCATGTTTCTCACTGAAATAAACACAGCAACACATTTAGCTCATACAAATAGCCAAATAGTTAATATCCTGTTCAAAAGCACATATTCTTAACTAAGTACCAACTCTGCATTTCACAATGCAAACAAAGTTTTCTCTATATACACTAACTCTGTTAAAACACACCAAACTGGTTCAGTATCCAATCATTCTTTCAAAACACCAGCGGAGATTCTCTAGTCAGGAGGAACATAAAGTCAGTCACTGCACAAACACTGTCAAAAAACTAACAATTGATGGCATTACAGAAACAGTATTACATGTAATATTTTACTTTCCCCCAGCAAACAACAGACATTATAACATCTGTCATTTTCTTATAAGTCAGTTCATTTTTACTGTAATCCACTACATTTGGACTTTTTACTTGTGCATTTTTGGCAACATACTGTCTACACAATGAGTGATATTTCTGTAATGTACTTAATGGAATGTAGATTAGACAAAAAAGGAGCCTGTGACAGTCTTGCAGTAAAGGTTATATTTTATTAGGGACATGAAATTAATTGTAGCCTAACTCAAAAAAGATTTACTGTAATTATAAACATAATTAGCCATGGTCCCATATGTGTAAAAATACACATATACAAAAAAAGCCGCACAAGGGGGAAAAAACAGAACACAAAACTGAACGGTCTTGTTAATCTGAACGGTCTTCAGCATTTGGCAACATGTTTTTGTCCACATCACATCTGATATTGTCCCTTGCCATGCACCTGGGATAGAAACGCTTGGCATGCCTTATCCACCCCTGGCAGTCTTCAGCTGAAATGTCTCTGCAGCCGGCATCCATTGCATCCAGGAGGGACATTTGGTTATGTGGCCGATGATCGTACACCTTCCACCTCCAGGCTGAAATAAATTCCTCAATGGGGTTGAGGAAGGGCGAGTAGGGCAGGAGGAAAAGGGACATCACATGACAGTAGTTCTTACCCTTCGTTGAACACCACCACGCATTCTTACTCCTCTCCCTCTCCCTTGCCCTGGCTCAACTATTCCTCTTCCTTGTCCAGACATTTTATTTCAGTGATCTGTATGTGCAGAAATGTGTATTACAGTACTAGCTTTTCACCTGCTTTTTTGCAGAACTTTGCATTTTATACAATATTTAAGGTTTTGAACCTTAGGTTTTCATTTTCGACATGCTGTGTGCAAGCATTTGTAAATAAGACAAGAAAGAGCCAGAGTTTTGTTATTTGGTAGCCTTGTGTGTACAGAAAATGTAAGAATTGTAGAAACATGTTAAATGATTGTATTTTATGCAAAAACAACATGAATTATATTAATGGTATAGCCCACTAAGGACTGATGTTGCGTTTACTGTGTTTAGAGTTTTGGAAATGTGACTACAGATTGAACAAAAGGATCTTAGCAGTCGTAAAAAACTGTAAGCCTCATGTAGGAAAAACCAATCCTAGGGGGCGCAGAGAGGGCAGGGAATGTCCTAGAGTCACCAAACTAGGCACACATCGACATGACTACATCCTGATAATGTGGACTGAGTTTGGTGACTCTAGGCTCAAAAGTCAGGGAGTTACAGCCAAATCCATTTGGTGAATATAAATTTTAACTTAGGCCTCATGTGGGAAAAAAACAATCGTACAAGTCACCAAACTTGGCACATTTTCACATCACCACACCCTGGTAATGTGTCCTGGGTTTGGTGACTCTAGGGTCAACGCTCAGGGAGTTACGGCCAAATCCATTTGCTAAATGTAAATTTGGACTTAGGCCTCAAGTGGAAAATGCGAATCCAACAAGGCCTAGTAAGGACAGGGAATGTCCTAAAGTCACCAAACTTGGCACATATTGACATGATTGCACACTGACAAAGTGACCCAAATTTGGTGACTCTAGGATCAAAGATCAGGGTGTTATGGCCAAATGCATTGGTAAATGTAAATTTGGACTTAAGCCTCATGTAGGAAAAAACAATCCTAGGGGGCACAGAGAGGGCAAGAAATGTCCTAGAGTCACCAAACTTGACACATGTTGACATCACCACACCTTTTTGACTCCATTTGGTCAATGTGGACCTGGACTTAGGACTCAAGTGGGAAAAAACAATCCTACAAGGCCTAGCAAGGGCAGGGAAGGTCCTAGAGTCACCAAAATTGGCACACGTTGACATGACTGCAGCCTGATAATGTGGACTGAGTTTGGTGACTCTAGGCTCAAAGATCAGGGAGTTATGGGCAAATCCATTTGGTAAATGTGAATTTGGACTTACGCCTCATGTGGGAAAAACCAATCCTACAAGGCCTAACGAGGGCAAGAAATGTCCTAGAGTCACCAAACTTGACACATGTTGACATCACCACACCTTGGTAATGTGTCACGGGTTTGGGGACTCTAGGGTAAACGCTCAGGGAGTTACGGCCAAATCCATTTGGTCAATGTGAACCTGGACTTAGGACTCAAGTGGGAAAAAACAATCCTACAAGGCCTAGCAAGGGCAGGGAAGGTCCTAGAGTCACCAAACTTGGCACACGTTGACATGACTGCAGCCTGATAATGTGGCCCTAGTTTGGTGACTCTAGGCTCAAACGTCAGAGAGTTACGGCCAACTCCATTGGTAAAATGTGAATTTGGACTTACGCCTCATGTGGGAAAAATCAATCCTACGAGGCCTAACGAGGGCAAGAAATGTCCTAGAGTCACCAAACTTGGCACATGTTGACATCACCAAATCTTGGTAATGTGTCCCAGGTTTGGACTCTAGGATCAATGCTCAGGGAGTTATGGCCAAATCCATTTGGTAAATGTCAATTTAGACTTAGGCCTCAAGTGGAAAAAAGAAATCCGACCAAGCCTAGTGAGGTCAGGGAATGTCCTAGAGTCACCAAACTTGGCAAACGTTGACATGACTGCATGCTGATTATGGGGCCTTAGTTTGGTGACTCAAAGGTCAGGGAGTTACGGCCAAACCCATTTGGTAAGTGTGAAATTGGACATAGGACTCAAATGGGAAAATAAAAATCCTATAGGCCTAGCAAGTGCAGGGAAGGTCCTAGAGTCACCAAACTTGGCACATATTGAAATGACTGCACACTGATAACGTGGTCCGAGTTTGGTGACTCTAGGATCAAAGGTCAGGGAGATACGGCCAAATCCATTGGTAAATGTGAATTTGGACTTAAATCTAAAGTAGGAAAAACCAATCCTAGGGTACATAAAGAGGGCAGGGAATGTCCTAGAGTCACCAAAATAGGCAAACGTCGACATGACTACATCCTGATAATATGGCCTCAGTTTGGTGACTCTAGGCTCAAAGGTCAGGGAGTTACGGCCAAATCCATTTGGTAAATGTGAATTTTAACTGAGGCCTCATGTGGGAAAAACCAATCCTACGAGGTCTAACGAGAGCAAGGAATGTCCTAGAGTCATCAAACTTGGCGCATGTTGACACGACTACATCCTGATAATGAGCCCTGAGTTTGGTGACTATGGGCTCAAAGGTCAGGGAGTTACGGCCAAACCCATTTGGTAAATGTGGACCTGGACTTAGGACTCAAGTAGGAAAAAACAATCCTACAAGGCCTAGCAAGGGCAGGGAAGATCCTTGAGTCACCAAACTTGGCACATATTGCCATGACTGCACACTGATAATGTGGCCCGAGTTTGGTGACTCTAGGATCGAAGCTCAGGGAGTTGTGCCCAAATCCATTGATAAATGTGAATTTAGACTTCAGCCTCAATAGGAAAAGACAATTCTACGGGGCATAGAGAGGGCAGGGAATGTCCTAGAGTCACCAAACATGGCACACTTTGACATGACTGCATCCTGATAATGAGCCCTGAGTTTGGTGACTATAGGCTCAAAGGTCAGGGAGTTACGGTCAAACCCATTTGGTAAATGTGGACCTAGACTTTGGACTCAAGTAGGAAAAAACTATCCTACAAGGCCTAACAAGGGCAGGGAAGATCCTAGAGTCACCAAACTTGGCACATATTGCCATGACTGCACACTGATAATGTGGCCCGAGTTTGGTGACTCTAGGATCGAAGCTCAGGGAGTTGCGGCCAAATCCATTGGTAAATGTGAATTTGGACTTAAGCCTCAATAGGAAAAGACAATCCTACGGGGCATAGAGGTAGGGCAGGGAATGTCCTAGAGTCACCAAACTTGGCACACGTTGACATGACTGCATCCTGATAATGTGCCATGAGTTTGGTGACTATAGGCTCAAAGGTCAGGGAGTTACGGACAAATCCATTTGGTAAATGTCAATTTGAACTTAGGGAAAAACCAGTCCTACGAGGCCTAATGAGGGCAAGGAATGTCCTAGAGTCTCCAAACTTGGCACATGTTGACATCACCACACCCTGGTAATGTGTCTCGGGTTTGGTGACTCTAGGGTCAACGCCCAGGGAGTTACGGCCAAATCCATCTGATAAATGTAAATTTGGACTTAGGCCTCAAGCGGACAAAGCCAATCCGACAAGACCTAGTGAGATCAGAGTCACCAAACTTGGCACACGTCGACATGACTGCATCCTGATAATGTGGCCTCAGTTTGGTAACTATAGGATCGAAGTTCAAGGAGTTACGGCCAAATGGTAAATGTGAATTTGGACTTAAGCCTCAATAGGAAAAGACAATCCTAGGGGGCATAGAGAGGGCAGGGAATGTCCTAGAGTCAACAAACTTGGCACACGTTGACATGACTGCATCCTGATAATGTGGCCTGAGTTTGGTGACTATAGGCTCAAAGGTCAGGGAGTTACGGCCAAATCCATTTGTTATATGTGAATTTGAACTTAGGCCTCATGTGGGAAAAACCAGTCCTACGAGGCCTAACAAGGGCAAGGAATAGCCTAGACATGGCACATGTTGACATCACCACACCCTGGTAATGTGTCCCCGGTTTGGTGACTCTAGGGTCAATGCTCAGGGAATTATGGCCAAATCCATTTGGTAAATGTCAATTTAGACTTAGGCCTCAAGTGGAATAAACAAATATGACCAGGCCTAGTGAGGTCAGGGAATGTCCTAGAGTCACCAAACTTTGCACACGTTGACATGACTGCATGCTGATAATTTGGCCTGGGTTTGGTGACTCTTGGATCAAAGGTCAGGGAGTTACGGCCAAACCCATTTGTTATATGTGAATTTGGACTTAGGACTCAAGTGGGAAAAACAATCCTACAGGCCTCGCAAGGGCAGGGAAGGTCCTAGAGTCACCAAACATGGCACATATTCACATGACTGCACACTGATAAGGTGACCCAAGTTTGGTGACTCTAGGATCAAAGTTCAGGGTGTTACGGCCAAATCCATTAGTAAATGTGAATTTGGACTTAAGCCTCAAGTAGGAAAAACCAATCCTAGGGGGCATAGAGAGGGCAGGGAATGTTTAGGGTCACCAAACTAGGCACACGTTGACATGACTACATCCTGATAATGTGGACTGAGTTTGGTGACTCTAGGCTCAAAGGTTAGGGAGTTACGGCCAAATCCATTTGGTAAATGTGAATTTTAACTGAGGCCTCATGTGGGAAAAACCAATCCTACGAGGCCTAACGAGAGCAAGGAATATCCTAGAGTCACCAAACTTGGCGCACGTTGACATGACTGCATCCTGATAATGAGCCCTGAGTTTGGTGACTATGGGCTCAAAGGTCAGGGAGTTACGACCAAATCCATTTGGTAAATGTGAATTTTAACTGAGGCCTCATGTGGGAAAAACCAATCCTACGAGGTCTAACGAGAGCAAGGA
>JAVGWN010001351.1:0-12519 GCA_034552555.1 Semaprochilodus insignis | reverse complement strand
TAAGTGAAGCTATCACTGCTAGCTGTAGCTAATGGAATGTAAGCGAACCTATCACTGCTAGCTGTAGCTAATGTAATATAAGCGAAGCTATCACTGCTAGCTGTAGCTAATGTAATGTAAGTGAAGCTATCAATCACTGGTAGCTGTAGCTAATGTAATGTAAGTGAAGCTATCACTGCTAGCTGGAGCTAATGTAATGTAAGTGAAGCTATCACTGTTAGCTGTAGCTAATGTAATGTAAGCAAAGCTATCACTGCTAGCTGGAGCTAATGTAATGTAAGTGAAGCTATCACTGCTAGCTGGAGCTAATGTAAGCGAAGCTATCACTGCTAGCTGGAGCTAATGTAATGTAAGTGAAGCTATCACTGCTAGCTGGAGCTAATGTAATGTAAGTGAAGCTATCACTGCTAGCTGTAGCTAATGTTGGGTAACTGATTAGCTTGGCGTTAGAATTTTGGTGGGGTTTCCCTTCAAAGCACACTGCCCCACATTTACTTCTTCTTCCTATGTTTCCTTCAGGGAGACGTGTTGAGCTTCTCCCCTCTCTCTCTCTCTGCAGAATGCCTGAACTGCACAAGTTACTCAGACATCAGTGACCGGCTGCACAACGTCGAGTCCAAGGTAAAACACAGATATCAGAATAGATGTGAGAAATATGAGCAATAGATACTGAAGTCATACTTTGGTCACAAGCACAATTCCCCCATCACCCAACTCTCACATTCCCGGGAGATTCTGGTACCTTTGAGCACTTAACATGGCCAAGAACCGTGTACCTACCTGCAGGGAAGGAGGAAACACGACTAACATGCAAAGCGACCAATCACAAGCTGCTGTTTGGCATGATGTACAGTCTTGAAAGCAGAGTCAGGACATAAACAGACCCTCAGGAAACACAGCGAAGTGTCTGTGGCTGAGACGGTTCGCTCAGCCCAACTGCTCGACCGACAAAACTGTGATAGACCAGCGTCAAAAACCGTACACGGAAGTGCATATATGCCGGAGTGTGGATAGCCAATCAGAATGCAGCTGGCAGGATCCTGATGGCGTGTCCAGGTTAACACACTAAGGATATCAGACTCTCGGTCTACATGTGGGCGGAGCATCCGTGACTGAGACTACACTCACCCCAAATATCGACAGTCGTCTTCCTTTAGGTCAGCACAGGAGCTAAGAGGCTAAGCTAACAAGTACTGGGAGCTTATACCCAATAAACATTTAGCATCAAGCTAACTGCGGGTCTCACACCATGCGGAGCTGTTGGATAGTAACAGGCGTGTTTGTGTGTGTGCTCGGCGTGGACCGTGACGGCCAGCGGCAGAGACTGAAGCCGCAAACGTGTAAACGTTCCGGTGAGGTGTGTTTAAATGACTCTCCGTGTTCATGGATCTGTGTTGTTTAGCCACAGCGGTGATGGCTGGACTCTCTGTCTCTCTCTGTTCACTGCAGGTGACGTCACTCAGAGACACCAGGCCTCCTCCTCTCCCATCAATCAGCCATAATGAGGTGGACGGGTTCAACCCCTCAGCTATCACACCTGAGTCTGTTGGTCAGCCAGGTGAGGACACTACATGGTCACTACATGGTAGTACTGGGACAAGATTATGGTTATGTATGGAGATAATACAAACCCTGTGATGGACTAACGGCCTGTCCAGGGTGTTTCCTGCACTTCCACCCAGTGAGCGCTGGGACAAGCTCCAGCACCTGGAGAGAGGGAGAGCCTCTCTCCCAGAGAAACCGATTTTCCCAGCTGCCTGAAACGACTCATTGGAATTCCAGCTCTTTTCTCTGTTACAAGATGACATCATCTCGTAACACAGTTGTTACTGCCCGCCCGCCAGCCAGCTCAGCACGCCCTCACACAACACACAGAGAGCTAAACCAGTACAAACTGACCACCCTGAAACCGGTCCGCTCCAGTCTGGCTTGTGAAGGTGGGTTTGCTGGCTTTCTGGATCGGACTCTGGATCCAGCAAAACCGACAACATTGTAAAAACAGCCACAGGGGTGTGGGGGCGGAGCTTGTAGCAGGATGTCGCTCTGGCAGTTCAGTTGACTAGTCAGAACAGAGGAGGCGAGTTGACCAATCAGAGCACACTGGGATCATCGGGAGGCAGGGCTTAAATACACAGGAGCTCTAACATTAGAAAACATAATTTTTCAGCTGTGCTAATGATGCACAATTATAACTGTTATTAGATTATTATTATTATTATTAGATTATTATTAACACAGCGTTTCAGAGGGTGAATACAGATGTACAGTGTGAGCAAGTATTGTGTTTTGAGAAAACTGAAGCTTGTAAATCTATCACAGTAAATCCTGTATCACAGAAAGCATTATTATTATTATTATTATTATTATTATTATTATTATTAATAATAACTTTATGTTTGCAGGGCTGCAGGGCCCCCCTGGGCCAGCAGGGCCTCCTGGAGCGACTGGACCGCCGGGCCCTTCAGGAGAGCCAGGTCCAAAAGGGTTGCCAGGGCCAGCAGGACCCCGAGGTCAAATCTGTCTGTTTATTATCTAACTGCTCCTTAATTCTGTATCACATGAGCTATGATTTAACATGGCGTATGTATTTTATAACCCCCCCCCCAGGAGAGAGAGGACCACCCGGACCACCGAGCCGCTCCCCTTTCTCCATTAGAGGAGACGTGTTCACACTGACCACCAGACAGAATGGACAATGTGAATACACACATGCATACACAAATATACATATATATATATAATGTAGAATAAGTGTATTAATTAATTATTATTTAATTGTTTACATTTACACCATGTCAATTTCAGAAGGTCATCAGATTTTGATCTTTAGTCTGTTTTTCTCCTGCAAATCAGTCGAGTTAATTCATATTATTTGTATGTACACATATATGACCCACCGGCCACGTCATTAGGCACCTCCTTGTGTACCTCTTGGCATACTTTGTTACCCTGATCTTTAATAGGACCACAGGACCACCTCAGAGCAGGTATTATGTGGATGGTGGTGGTCCTGTGGAGGTCCTGACCATTGAAGAACAGGGTAATACAGAGAAACAGATGGACTACAGTCTGGAACTGCAGAACTACAGAGTGTCCTATATGGTCAGTGGAGCTGATACAGTGGACAGTGAGTGTAGATACAGGGAGGCGGGTTTAATGAAGTGGCCGGTGGGTTTATATACAGACACTTTATTGACTATCTAAACCACCAGTGAACCTACATGTGTCTGCTGAGTTTATATGGAATGTTGATGATGGGAAAATCTGGAAAACCTGGAAATAATAAGTTTTCTTTAGGGGACTATTTTACCTCACAGCGCCCTGCATGGATCCCTCCACATGGATTATATCACATCCCGATATTCCAGTTCCATTCATGCTGTGTGTGTGTGTGTGTGTGTGTTTCATGTAGATGATGATCATTTTGGCCAGAGAGTGTTGTTTGGACCTCCAGGACCATCTGGACCTCCAGGTGCAGCAGCAATACACACCAAAGAGTGCTGGTCTTTCACAGCATTCAGATAAAACATAGGGAACGACTTTTACAGGATTCGGATAAAACATACGGAACGACTTTTACAGGATTCGGATAAAACATACGGAACGACATTTACAGGATTCGGATAAAACATATGGAACGTCTTTCACAGGATTCAGATAAAACATAGGGAACGTCTTTTACAGGATTCGGATAAAACATACGGAACGACTTTTACAGGGTTCAGATTCTAATTCAGATGATTGTTAATGTGCACCAGGATTAACTTAGCGCTAATAGACCCCATTGGCACGCTAACAGAAATTGGCATTATTGTTTTAGTCAGTTTTTTGTCCTTTTGTCATTCATGGCCTGAACTGAAGGCCTCGCTCTGATACTCACAGTTAGCTGCTGGTTTTGCTGACTGTCAAAAGTTTAGGGACACTTTGCCTTCTTTTCAAATGAGACTTTTCTCACTGTGAAGTTTTAATAGGTATGACGGTTTAGTACAAGCTATAATCACAGTCATTACATGATCAGTAAGACGAATGACAGTGCAGACAGTGTACGTAACATTTTAACAACACATGATAATGTAATTTGGGTTTTTTATAACTATTATTATCCTCTTTTCTCTGTCTGTAAAACCTTTTAGGACCTGCGGGACCCCCAGGACGCCCTGGTACTCCAGGTCAAAAGGTAGGACATGCTACACACTTACAGTATCATAGTTTAATGTCCTAAGTGAACACTTGTTCAGTCCATACTGTCCGTGTAACATGGGAAATGTTTTTTGGTAATGAAGTGTTTTTGTGATGCCTCAAAAACACAATACATTTAAATATACGCTCAATGGCCACTTTATTAGGTACACTATTGCTAGTACCGGGTTGGACCTTCTCTTACCTTCAGAACTGCCATAATTCTTCATAGCATAGATTCAGCAAGGTGCTGGAGATTTTGGCCCATATACTGACATGATAGCATCAGATTTGTCAGCTGCACATCCATGATGGATCCCTGTTCAACCACATCCCAATGCTGCTCTACTGGAGTGAGATCTGGTGACCCTGGAGGTAATTTGAGTCCAGTCAGCTCATTGTTATGGTCAAGAAACCAGTGTGAGATGATTGGAGCTTTGTGACATGGTGCATTATCCTGCTGGAAGTAGCTATCAGAAGATATGTACAGATGAAGGGACAATGGTCAGTAAAAGAGCTCAGGTAGGCTGTGGGGTTTAAACGAGGCTCAGTTTGGGGCGCAAAGTGTGCCAAGACAACCCCCACACCTTTACACCACCACCACCACCCCAGGCTGAACTGCTGATATGGATGGATCCATGCTTTCATGACATTTACACCAAATTCTGACCCAACCGTCCGCAAATTCTATATCCAGTTTTGCTGAGCCCGTGTGAATGGTAGCCTCAGTTGCCATTCTTAGCTGACCTGAGTGGCACCCAGTGAGGTCTTCTGCCGCTGTAGCCCATCTGCTCCAAGGTTGGACATACTGTAGTTTCAGAGATGCTCTTCTGGACACCTTTGTTGTAATGAGTGGTTGTCTGAGTTACTGCTGTCTTTCAATCAGTTGGGACCAGTCTAGCCATTCTCCTCTGACCTCTGGCCTTTTCACCCAGAGCACTCCCGCTCACTGGGTATCTTCTCCGCTGTGGACCATCTCGGTAAACCCTGGAGATGGTGGTGGGTGGAAACCCCAGCGGATCAACAGTTTCTGGAATACTCTGACCAGCCCGTCTAGCACCAGCAACCATGCCATGTCATTTCAATCCCTGCGCTCTGATGCTCGGTGTGAACTTGAGCAGGTCATCTTGACCAGATCTACATGCCTAAATGCAATGAGTTGCTGCCATGTGATTGGCTGATTAGATATATGTGTGTTAACGAGCAGTTGAACAGATGTACCTAATGACGTGAGTGGTGAGTGGTAGTCTGTTCATCTTGGACCAGTTTAGCCCCACCCACTCACACTGAAATATGTTTCAGCCTGGACCGCTTTCTGAATGAGACAGCCAATCAGGGCTGAGCTCATTTACATGTATCAGTCTTAAAGGCACACTAACAAAACAGTCATACATTTAAAAGTGTTTGATACCCAAAACCATGAGGTGGTTTCTTAGATGTAAAGTATACAGGACATGAAAGGGAACGTTGGCTGGAAGGGTTAAAGATTCGCTCCGAATGATGTGACATATTCCATATTATGTGTTATTGGGATTATTGGAGTAGTTATTTGTGTATGAGGGAAAAGAGCACACAGTGTTGATGTGTTCTGTTCTCGCTGTAGGGGGGTTCTGGGTTCTCAGGACATCCAGGCCTTAAAGGTTCCAAGGGAGACTCTGGAGAACGGGTAAGAGCTTCAGATGAACACATAAACAGCAGTAAAGCTACATAAAGCTCACAGCAGTCAGACCTCAGTGCCCAGACCTGCTGAACGTTATTGGTTATGATTTCTACTGACTGAGTTTTATTTCTAGGGGCCTCCTGGAGCAGCTGGGAAGCCAGGCAGGCCAGTGAGTGGACACTGAGGACTTAAGCTATGTATTATCTTCAGTTGTTTTTGTGTGTAACTTGATGATTAATGCATGTGTTCAGGGTGCTCCTGGTCCCAAGGGCGAACCGGGCGAGAGCAACACAGAGGTAAGCAAAATGAAAACAGATTTTATTTAGATTACATGCTGTATTTCACCACAGTCCTCTCAAAGGAGAGACTTCCATCTGCATTCTCACCATCAAATCTGTGTGTGCGTCCTGCAGGTGCAGCAGCTGAAGGTGGCGCTGAAGATTCTGGCTGAGAGAGTTCTGATTCTGGAGCACATGATCGGAGTTCACGGTCAGATATGAGCTGTAGTATTAGTACTCTGACTCGTCTTAGTCTGATGGTGTTTGTACTCTGACTCATCTTGGTCCAATAGTGTTTGTACTCTGACTCGTCTTGGTCCGATAGTGTTTGTACTCTGACTCGTCTTAGTCTGATAGTGTTTGTGCTCTGACTTGTCTTGGTCTGATAGTGTTTGTGCTCTGACTCATCTTGGTCCAATAGTGTTTGTACTCTGACTCGTCTTGGTCCAATAGTGTTTGTACTCTGACTCGTCTTAGTCTGATAGTGTTTGTGCTCTGACTTGTCTTGGTCCGATAGTGTTTGTACTCTGACTCGTCTTGGTCCGATAGTGTTTGTACTCTGACTCGTCTTGGTCCGATAGTGTTTGTACTCTGACTCGTCTTAGTCTGATAGTGTTTGTACTCTGACTCGTCTTGGTCCGATAGTGTTTGTACTCTGACTCGTCTTAGTCTGACGGTGTTTGTGCACTGACTCGTCTTCGTCTGATGGTGTTTGTACTCTGACTCGTCTTGTTCCGATAGTGTTTGTTCTCTGACTCGTCTTGGTCTGATAGTGTTTGTTCTCTGACTCATCTCGGTCCGATAGTGTTTGTGCTCTGACTCGTCTCTGATAACTGTTCCTGTGTTTTTCTGCTGTTTCTTATTTCTTCTGCAGATTCTGATCTAGAGTCAGGCTCCGGAATTGACCTGCTCATGAACGTGGTGCCCACTGTTAAAGCTACAACGGCTGGACGGGGTGGGTCCGCTTTATTCTCCACCAGTGACCAGTTCAGAGTAAGGAGGGGGCAGTAAACAGCCATGGCCAGCATGGTCCCTCTAATCTACACTACAGTGTGGTGCATTGAATAAAACAGTGAATAAAATCGAATAAATATGTTACATCAGCGGAGTTACTGCCACGTGTACGTGTGTCCACTAAAAGCCAGCTGTGATATCTTCCAAAGGAGATGTTAGTAAGTACTAATGCAGCATGTCCAGACTTTTGTCTCATCAAAATGCTTTTGTAAAGTTTTTTTTTCTTTTTAGGTTAATCAAATTAAGAGTAATGCTGCGTCTTTTACAAACAACTATAAATGTCCTCATTTCTCACATGCTGAATTTTCACTGCTCATAAAGGTGTAGATCAGTTTTATACGGTGTTGTACTGAAGTGAGGACGTGGCGTAGATGTTCTTTGCTGATATTTTAGCTTTTTCTAAACTGAAATAAACTAATAGAGTTTTTGGGACCTGCAGTGTGAGGCTATTAGCATACAGTCATGATACAGTCCAGTTCAGATTTCATTATTTGTGGTTTTTACTGTTTCTTTACTTTCGAATAACGGCTTTGACCTTTACTATGTGTACCATTTATTATTTTAATTGTTTGTGTCTGTATCACTAATTAATTATAATATTAGCTGTTTTTATTAAATAACGCATACCCATTGACCTAACAACACCGTAGCAACCCCCTGGAATACCAACTGCTTGTTGTGTTTGACGTAATGGCTATTTCTGGATCCAAAAGTTCCTTCAGATCACAAAATCAAACAGTGATGAATCTTTTCAAACCTGTGAATCTTTTCTCCATCACTTCCTCCTTTAGTGAGGCTCCATTGAAGATTAAACAGGGTCTAGATTCTCCAATCTGCTTGTTAAGACATGCTGGTACCGCGCTGACTGAGGTTCTCGTCCAGCAGGCCGTAGTTACGTGTTCCTAACTGTTTGAACAGATCCGAGTATAAAACTACTCAGCGATCGTTCTAGATCTTTCCTTGTGGTGAGAAAGAGAAGAGGAGAGTCTGCAGGTGAAAAGCTGAGTTCTTACACCAATGAAGGAAAACAAAGTTTGCTGCCAGTGAGGTCTAATGTTAGCTAGCTAACCTCGCTAATCTAGCTAACCTAGCTAGACCTACCTTCTCTTTCTCACCACAAGGAAAGATCTAGAACGATCACTGAGTAGTTTTATACTCAGATCCGTTCCAACAGCGAGGAAGACGGAACAGCGGCCTGCTGGAAAGACGAAAACCTCAGGCACGGACCCGCACGTCTTAACAAGCAGACCGGAGAATCTAGACCCTGTTTAACCTTCAATGGAGCCTCACTAACGGAGGAAGTGATGGAGAAAAGACTCACGGGTTCTATCACTGTTTGATTTTGGGATCTTAAATAGAACTTTTGGACCTGGATATGGCCATTACGTCAGACTTAACATGCGAATAGCATCACTAGCAACCACCTGGGATTTCATAGCTGTAGCTTTATCAGGTTGACTGTAAGTTCATACATGATCATTCCCCTTCTGTTTATTTACCCTTCAATCAGGCCTCTGATTAACGACCCAATAATTACACTGGGTTATAAAATGTAGCACGTAAATAAACTGAGTTATTTCTATTGTTTGTATTTTGATTGCTGTTTCTTTATATGATGAGATCATATCGGGGTAGCCTAACCCAGTACACTAACATTAATGACTTTTTCATTACAATGTTATGTAAATGTGATATGTTGGTTCAGACGGTCTGGGGTGCGGTTCCCGTACAACGACGGCCTAGGCTAACGTTACACCCACATGAGTTATAGGGATTTGATAAATCCAGCTGTACTCATGAACACAGATATATATCAGGACATACATTAAGAACTACATGTTTACAGCATTTGATGTTCTAAATGTTCGTACCAGAAGACTGTAAACTATTAACTCAGTGACAGGTCTGTTTCTACTGCTTCCTGCGTCATCGACGACGTCATCACCAGGAACTAAGCTTCTAACCACAGGTCTACAGCTGTAGTTCCAACTACACAACTTAACCACAGTGTTTGAGAACGTTCGGTGGAACTACGGTTTTGGGAAACACTCGTGTTCCTTAACGATGGTTCGGTCTGTGCAAGTTACCAACGTAGTTACCTCCATAGTTCCAACCATGGTTTTCGGAAACACTTGCATCGCAGCTGCATTGTTCCAACTGTGTAAGATCACACAACTACGTTAGCAACTATGGGTTTGGGAAACGCACACCTGATTGGCTGGATATGATTCTGCTGAGCTGAGGTTGCTGTTACTAGGGCTACGCTTGGACCCAAATCTGATTTTCTGGTTAGTCTGTTCACACTGTCTGCTAAATTTGAGTTATATCCAACATCAGTCGGAACAGTTCAGCTCCTGAACCGACCAGCATGTCCAAAAGCACACATGGCTCACGTGTGCTCAGGTAAGCAATCATGGCTGCTGACGTATGCAGGTTCTCTGAGTTGCATTGCCACGTATCGTATATACGTATCAGCTTTCAGTCCCGCATATGAAAGAGATCTGAAAATATCAGATCCAGTGTGTTTTGCTGTTCACACTGACACACAGACAGACACCTGAAGAAGAAGATCAGATTTGGGCCACATTTACCTACAACCACCTGGAAAACCATACCAACAACCGAGTAACATCTTAGCAACCACCTGGAAAGCCACATCGACAACCTGGCAACATCTTAGCAACCACCTGGAAAACCATTATTTACAGCAGCAGTAGACAGAGTGTGACTGGAGAAGAGAGAACTCTGGGGACTGAGACTGGAGTGTTGGGTCTTTAGTTACACCAGTCAGACTGCTGCAGCATTTAAGGTGGAGTGAAACATTTGTTGGCATAATAATATACTGCTGCACTATTTAAGGTGGAACGGAAAACTCAGTGGCACGGTGATATATTGCTGCGTTTTTAAGGTGGATCAGAATTCACTGGCACCATATTGTTACTGCTGCAGTATTTAAGGTGGAATGGAGCATTCAATGACACCGTAATGTGGCTGCTGCAAGATTTAAGGTGGAATGGAACATTTGTAGACATCATAACATACTCCTGCGCTGTTTAAGGTGGAACGGAAATTTTTTTGGCACCATAGTGTAACTGTCATAGCGTTTAAGGCAGAACAGAAATTTGTTGGCACCATAATGTCCTGCTGCACTGTTTAAGGTGGAATAGAAAAATGATTGGCATGAGAATGTAACTGCTTCATTCTGTGTAAAGATTGTTTTTGTTCCCAGAACTCATGAGACTTCCTGTTAAGGGCTAGAAGCACTATGAGGGTTCACACCTGCTGACTGGGGGTGTATAAGCTCACTATGCGGTGTGACCTGCTTTAATTGTGTAAACCCGAACGTGGTAAACACTTACACTGTAACTAGCCTACATTTGAGCTGGTGTGATGGACCCCTGGAGGCCTCTGGTTTAACCTAGAGGGCCAGACCCCCCTGGATGAACAGAGGTGGAACTGAGGAGCAGGGAGGATGGAGAGATGGTGAGGTGTGAAAAGGTATAGGAAGCTAGTTAGGAAAGTGGGGAGGAGCAGTTTCAAGCATGATCCTCCTCCCCAACTTCTGTTTAAACACGTCACTGACTGTGCAGCGATGTGAAAGTTTATCAGGATTATTATTATTATTATTATTTAATAAATGACAAACTGACAGAATTGGATTTTTTATATTTATTGACAAATAAGGACAAATACAGCCGAGGGAATGGACACACAGACAGCCAGTAAACACAGGGAATTGTGGGAATTGGAGTTTTTACTCCTGCTCTTTGTCCTCTCCGTGGGTGATGACGTAGCAGAGGTTCTTGTAGTCCAGATTTCCGGCCACGTCCAGGGGGAAGTTTGTAAACATCTGATTCACCTGGTCATGTGATCAGAAGAAAATGGTGGTTATTATATGTGAGGCTGATTAAAGTGATACACATTTACACGTTCTACATCTGAGTTAGTTGTAGTTGATCAGCCAGGATGACTGGGGGTCGGGGGTTTGATCCTTTAGTTGTAGCGCTGCAGGCTAATGTAGCTAACAAAATAGTGGAAGCTTATACCCCAACAATTAATGCTAAGCTAACACCACAGAGCAGTTACAGCACTGAACTTATGTGGTGACATACAGTTATCCATACACATGCTGTTAGCACTATGCTAACTGGTGGGGTATAAGCTTTCACTACACGTTAGCTACATTAGCCTTGCACGCTTCAGACCCCAAACATGGCTTAGCTATTCATGTAGGGTAATGGGGGGTGGTTTGGGGGTGACTGGTCGGAAGTTGATGTTTTGGCCAAACTATTGCTTTAAGAAATCCCAGCAGGGCTGAATATCCGTGTGTGCTGGTGAAAATGAAACATACCTCTGCCTCTGTGAATTTATCTGCCTGAGACATGAGATGATATTTAATCCTGAAAGAGACAAGCAGGAAATATTTTAATGCATGTAACAACAACAACAACAACAACAACAACAACAATAATAATAATAATAATAATAATAATAATCTTTCAGTTTTTTTCATTTCATGTAAAGTGAAATATCAGCAGTATATTGAAAAATGCATTTGGATGCTGGAAACTTTATTAGTATATATAGTGTATAATATAATATTAGTATGTCATTTTTAGCAAATATTAAATAGTAATATATCAAACATAAAATATATGTATATAATAAATCACACATTACACAATTGAACAAATACTATTTGACATATGCATTCAGAATGGTACGGGGTAAATGATACCACTTAATGTATTTATGGTATATGCAGTATGATATGATGGATTAATGTTATACATTCTGATAAAGTGAATTACACTAATGAAGCCTCGCTGTGTAGGATATTTCTGGACTTCATTATACAGTAAATCGTTCAGGATCCGGACTCTGTACGTGTTAGGTAGGTAAGGAAATGCTGTTGTTTGTGTGTTGTGGTCGGATCAGGAGACACTCACTCTTCTCCTTTAAGGATGCCGGTGCCCTCGGGGTCGAAGATCTTAAAGGCGTTCAGGATGGTCTCCTCGGGGTCCGTTCCTTTCAGAGGACAGATAAAGTCAGGTCAGTGCTGTACTGTGGTGTGGTAGAGCAGCGGTGGTGAGTGCTGTGGTGTGGTAGAGCAGTGGTGGTAAGTGCTGTGGTGTGGTAGAGCTGTGGTGGTAGGTGCTGTGGTGTGGTAGAGCAGTGGTGGTAGGTGCTATGGTGTGGTAGAGCAGTGGTGGTAGATGCTGTGGTGTGGTAGAGCAGCGGTGTTTGGTGCTGTGGTGAGGTAGAGCAGTGGTGGTTGGTGCTATGGTGTGGTAGAGCAGTGGTGTTAGGTGCTGTAGTGTGGTAGAGCAGTGGTGTTAGATGCTGTGGTGTGGTAGAGCAGTGGTGTTAGGTGCTGTGGTGTGGTAG
>JAVGWN010001350.1:0-12521 GCA_034552555.1 Semaprochilodus insignis | reverse complement strand
ATATATCAAAGTTCATTCCATATATATCAAAGTTCATTCCATATATATCAGTGTTCATTCCATATATATCATTGTTCATTCCATATATATCAAAGTTCATTGTATATATATCAAAGTTCATTGTATATATATCAAAGTTCATTCCATATATATCAAAGTTCATTCAATATTTCCTGTTTGGCTTGCCATATATATATAGTGGGGGAACACATCACTTCCAATATTCAGATATACTTAAAATGTCAAGCCCAATATACTGATATGAAATATAAATAAAAAAAAATATTCCACTCTCTAGAATTTGTGTAATGTTAGGATCTTTCAGTGTTTCCATTAGTTGTTGATGGTATACTTATTATTGTAACACCATACCACCACACCAGCACTTCCTGAATGAAAATTCATGAAAGGTAACATTAACATCAGTACATCATTTTACACTTCAGCTGTAATTGTGGAAATAAATAATATTTATCTAAGAATTGTGTCAGTAGTTATATAATAAGTAGAACCCAGTATTGTTTTTTGAAAATGGGATGATTTACTATTCCCTACAATAGTAGTAGTAAATCAGAAAAAAACTGCATTTTAGGTCAAACCTTTATCTTTAAACTATTGGAAAACAGTGTCTCAGGCAACAGGCAGCATATTTGGAAGCATTTTGTGTGATAGTTTCTGTGAGATAGCTTTTAGAGGCATCCCTAGTCCTCAAGGCCCCCCAGTTTGAATTTGACTAACTTTAAATAATTCTGACTCTGTAAGTTTCTCTAGAAAGGAACTTTTCAAATAACCCTGAATTACTTTGTATGTGTCTTAACAATTGAAGTATGCAGAAATATCACAAAGGTAATTTTGCAACTTCTCAATAACATTCTTGTGCAAGATCTAAACTCACACAGATTTCTCTCAGGTCAGACTTGCACAGACAGCTCTGTGCTGCCCCAGTGTGGTGACTCCACGAAGCTGACAGTGAGTCTACTAGGCTACATGCTGGTGTTTGGGTGGATGGCAGGGTCACTGAGGCCTTGTCACTGTGCAGCTGTGCCGCATGTCGACAGTCTATCAGCGTACCTACTGAGTGTTGTTAACAGAGATGTTTACACTGCTGGGAGGAAGTGGATATGGTCTGCTCTTCTAATAGCTGTGCTGAAAGTAAGCCGAGGTTATACAATGTTAACAATGGAGACTGGAGCTTTCAGTTGTGCTCGTTTCAGTTTCAGTAGGGCATTCAATCCTTGTAAAAATGCATTTCTATATAAGTGTTCGAGTATATGTGGTAATGAGAGGTGTACAGGATTGTGCAAAAGTGAGAGACCGCCATTTATTTAATTAACAGTCAAAACCCCTCTAATTCAATTTTCAGTTTTAGGAAAAAAAGAAAACACACATATTTAAAATGTGAAAAATGACACTGAAGCATCAACAGCTTAATACAATATCAGTACCTTGTGGTTGCCTGTATTACAGCTTCCATTCTTTTTCAGGAAACTTGGTTTCAGTTTTTCTAAGAAATCTACAGGGAAATCCACATGTCTAGGTGGCTAGATGGTGATAAAATGAAGGCTGTTTTTGTCTTTTTCATGTTTTAAGCGGCCCTTTGAGAGTATTGAGGGTGAGTACTATTTTATATAATAGAAAGAATAAGGACTTTTGCACTGTACTGTATCATACAAGTGACAATGTGCAAGGGCTAAACTGGAAGAGGATCCCTCTCCGATGACTGTTAATGAAAATACTGCTAATGACTGTTTGTGCTCCTGTTTACTTTTGTTCGTCCTTGCTAAATGCTAATATCCATGCTAATATCTACCATATGGGTGCTCTAGCAGTTTTCCCCAATGACCTTCCTACTTAACTTCCTTTTGCCATCCCTCAGTGTATTTTAGTCAGTCTAGCACACAGCTATCAGGCCTTGACAGTGTACATGCCAGACCCTCGGTGTCAACTGAGCTAAGCATATGCAGAGTGAAGTTGATCACCTATCCCCATGGCGTTCTCCATCTGAAGGTGTCCAGCTGCTTATTGACGGGCACTGGCAAGAGTTTTGCCTGACTAAGCACAGGTCTCTTTACTGAGCCTTGCAGTAGGTGGAGAAGGTTCTTCCCGATCGATGGATGCCAACCCTCTATGTCCAGCCCCCCAACCTCCCCCCTTCCCTCATTCCAGACAGACACACACACGCATACGCACCATCCCACACCCCCCACCGCCAGCCATCTTTCAAAACCTGGCTGTGGACAGCAGTGCTGCCACACTGCAGGGACAAGATCCCCACGCATGATGTTCCGGCGCAATGCAGAGGGGGGATCTAACTCCAGCACCTTCTGTCCAGCTACGGCCACACACAGACAGGTAAAGAGTTTTATGTTCTAATACCTGAACCATTATTCTCACCTGAGAAGCTTTACTGAGAATGCATGCAGTTGATTGAGGAAGCACTTTGATCAAAAACTTTTGAAAAGTTTTCTGACCGGTTTGAAATTAATAAACCACTCTCCAAACCTGCATGATTTCTTCATCAGGCCTGGATGAGTGCACTGATATTAATGGAACTGGCCTGATAACATTTCAACAGCAAACTGGGTTCATTTGCAAATGTTACTCAAAAGGTGAGTGACATTCAGGCTATAAGATTAAAAGAATAAGGAAACAAATGGAAAACTGCTGGTTCCAGTACATATGGACAAAGTTATAGATAATACGGTAAGCATATAGGCATGTATACTGATATTATTTCATAGCTGGCAGTGTTACAGTATCATTTTATACCCATTTGAAAAGACAAAAAGGATAATAAGACAAATTATTCAAGAAATTGTTAATAAAAAATTAAATATTGTAAACCTATCATCACTGTCCAGTGAAAAACATGTATCTCCATTTCTGTCAATTGTCACTTGTATGCATCATTGGAATACAGCAGTCGCTGTTTACATAGTGTCAAAATGTCATTATGAATGGACCAACAGAAATGGTCCAAAACTGCTTGGAAAAATGTTGGGTTCCATTGACTTACATTCAAATTCAATGAGGCTTTTGGACTCTCCTGTAAAGTTGCCATTTTGGAGATACTTGTTTTTCTTTGGGCAGTGATGATATAATATTGTAACAGATTCTACTCTTTACCATAACCAAATGCATCATGTCTGAGCCTGTTCTCATTAGGTTTAAGCAGGAAGTCACCCACAGGTTCCTATACTGCCTGTTAGTTAGACTGACCTTCAGATTCACATTCCCTTCTATTTCTTTTAACAGGAATGTATTAATTTCTGTTTTAAATTATATTACTGAAAATACATAATATACACTTAATATAATAATATTATATCAATTTACATTAAGTATTGACTAACATGAAGTAACATTAACAATGGTTAAAATGTTAAACTAATCTTAAGTTAGTTAATGTTAAGTAAGTTGTTACATGTTTACAAGATATTAGATAACGATGGTTAATGTGTTACTTCATGTTAACTAATGCATAATGCATGTTAGTTATTCAATATTTAATGTAAAGTGTTACCCATATAATATTACATATCACATTTTAACATTTACAGTTAAATGATTTAATTCAATGAGCACTCATTATACTTCAGCTTTTATTCCTTTTAGATAGTATTACTTTCAAAAATCGAATGAATGAATGAATCCCTTCATACGATATGATTCAGTAGTTAAAATTTTATATAATCATTAAATCGTTGTGAATTGCTTGTACATTTTTTATGATAGACAACTGCAAATTAGCCTGAAGCAGGTGTACTGGAGCTGCTGTCCTTTAATGTACGTTTTATCAGCAGAGAAGTGGGACCAAGTTAAACTATAGGAAGACATAAGATTGCTAAAGTGCTGAGTTTGCAACGTTGTGCTGAAGTATCCCAAATAATCTATTTTAGGAACCTCAGAGTTCAGGACAGACTGGGTCTGAGATTGAGGCGGTAAGATGAAGAGACCCTATGCTGCCTTATTGATCCCCCTCCTCCCTGTCTTCCTATTGCAAATTCTGGTTTGTTCCCAGGCAGCTCTACTGAGGCAGAGAGGGGCTGTGCTTGGCTGTTGCACACGTTGCGTCCTCCCCCTCCTGTAAAAAGCCCTGATACAGTATTACTAGAGGCACACAAAACACCGCTATAGCTTTAACTCCTTAAACCCCTCCTATCCTTTGCACAGTGTACCGCCATACCAGTCAAAAGACGAAGACTCACATATTGTCACTGTCTTCACAAAACCTACCAGTAACTGTAACTTTATAGGAAATGGAAAAGGCATACTTTAATGTACCAAACTGACAAAAATCAGAAACCACCCATTTATTTAAATTATACGTTAGCAGTCAAAACAGGTATGAAGCACAATCCTGTTTCTAAAAACTTGGAACACTATGCACAATAAAAACATAATGCAATGATGTTCAAACCATTTAAACCCTATACATAAGAATGAATAGTACAAAAACGTATGAAATGTTGAAAAAAATATGCCCGTTTGGAATGTGATGCCAACAACACGTTTCAATAAAGTTAGGGCAGGGATCAAAAGACTGGTAATGCTAACAAAAACACCTGGATTGATTATTCAGCAACAGGGCAGTAACATGATGGAACATGAAGTTTCAGAGAATCTGGAGAAATCTCTGTATGCAAGAATCAAGGCTGAAAACAGTACTGGATGGCTATGATCTTCAGGCCCTCAGGCGGCACTGCATTAAAAACAGATACAATTCTGTAATGGAAAATTACTACATGGGCTCAGGAACACTTCCCAAAACCACTGTCTGAACACAGTTCATCACAGCTCCACAAATGGAATTTAAAACATTACCATGCAAAGAGGAAACCAGAAGATGGACTGAGACAAAGTGGAAAAGCGCCCTGTGCTTCAACTAATCAAACATTTTTTTAAATAACGCTGTGTCCTCTGAATTAAAAAAGAGAAGAACAATCCAGCTTGTTATTAGCGCACAATTCAAAAGCCAGCATCCATGATGGTATGGAGGTGATGGCATGGCATGGGTGACTTGCACGTCAGTAAAGGAACCATTAATGTTATATATAGGTTTCGGAGCGACATATGCTGGCATTCATACAACGTCTTTTATATGGTAGGCCTTGCTTAGTTTAGTAGGATAATGCCAAACCACATTCTGCAGATATAACAGCATGGCTCCATAGTGGAAAAGTCCAGCTGCTTATCTGGCCCACCTGCAGTCCATACCTCTCACTCACTGAAAACATCTGGTGCATATTGAAATGAAAATATGACAAAGGAGACCCCGAACTTGATTTGTACGTGGGACAGCATGGTGGCACAGTTGCTGTCGCCTTACAACAAGAAGGGCCGGGGTCCAATTCCCAGCCAAGGCGTCTGGTGTCCTTTCTGTCTGGAGTTTGCATGTTTTCTCAGTGTCTGCATGGATTTCCTCCAGATGCTCTGGTTTCCTTCCACAGTCCAAAGACATGCAGTCAGGCTGAATGGAGATGCTAAACTGCCCCCTCAGTGTGAATGTGTGTGTCTGTGTGTCTGCCCTGTGATGGGTTGGTGGCCTGTCCAGGTTTCCTACCTCCGATGAACGCTGGTATAGACTCCAGCACCCCCCACGAGCCAGAAGGACAAAGCGGTTTAAAAGATGAGTGATTTGTACGTCACTGCATTCTGTATTTATTTGTATTTTGCACAGCGTCTCCACTGTTTTGGAAACATGGGTTAAACAATATATTATTTTTGATTATATTATTCATACAGTATTTCTGAGGAGTTTATAAGGGGAAAGTCAAAAGGAAATCTGAAAACCTGAGTTGTGAAAACTGTATTTCAAAAGTTCATTAAAATATATAGAGATATTGCGGCTCCTAACAGCTATCAATTACATGTTTTGATATGACAGTAATGATATACAGTACTCTATAAAAGGAACAAAATTAGAATTAAGAAGCTGTTGTTCTTGCCAATATGTGTTTATATTCTCAGAACAACAAACTTTTTTTTAACATGTTGTCTTTCCAACCTTTCTTCAAGGCAACCCAGTCTAATTTGTAGCTATCATCCAATATCTGGTTTCGCTATTAAAAACGTATTAAAAGTATATAAAATCAATAATTAATTTAAACAAAAAAATCAGATGTGTAGTGATGTAATTTACTAAATTCATGAAGCGGCTGAGAGCATCCAGAACGTGGATCTAGAACTAATTTTTTTCTTCACCCTAGCTCACTCCACATCAACTTTTATTTTGAATAATTTATTGTATATAAAAGCATACAGTGTTTTTACTTCCTTATTCCCAACATGAATGGTTTTAAACATATGTTGAGTTGCCTTAGGCTTTTTCACAGTATGCACATGTCCATTTGATGGGTAGCATTAAAGAGTCATGATTTAACTCAAAAAAATATTTTTGCTACTCGAATTGTGGAACTTTGCTTTTAATCCATTTGAAGTAGCTTAGATCTTTTCCTTTGAGATAATAAGATTCATTCTCATGCTGTATTCTAATCAGCGTGTCATCTCAGATGATTTTGTACACAACAAAATCTCCAGTGTGCACTGAACACCAATACTGCTGAATGATCCCCTGCAGTGTTTGAGTATGTCTCATGGAAACAAGCAGTTTACCACTGTAGGTGCTAATTCACCACTAGAAATTAGCTGTGTGCGACCAGTGGTTTAGTTATGTTTCCCAGGTGGTCTATCTCTGCTGGGGGGCTACTGTAGCGCAGATCCGTTCTGTGGATGTGTACAAGACTATCTATTTGTGGTTAAGGGGAGCTGGAGGCATTTTTAGAATCTATTGCCCACCCTAGCCCACATGCTATAAAGGGGAGCCAGATGTATAAATACAGCAGCAGGGGTGAATTGTTATTGCTTTTTTGACTCCTGTAATTGAGACCTCCCAGATGAAAATGGGTTTTTCCTATTGAATCTTGGTTCCTCCTCCTGCTTCTTGTGGTCTTGGAAGTTTTTCCCAGTGCTGGCGCCCTTGGTGGCACTCAGGTGTACAAACCTGGATGTGTGTAAAGCTGTTATGTGGCAATATTTTTGTTGTAAGACATATAAGAAAGATTGACTATAACAGAATATAAATGACTTGTCAGGGCTTTGCCCACAAATGCATTCTTTCATAGTGACTGTTGTCTGATTGGACAAGCTTTCCTGAACAGTGTAAATAACTGGTCTATAGGGTAAGGAAAAAGTCCCCCGATTTAGACCATATACAGTATATGCCTGCATTAATGAAGTCAAGCTACTTGCAGTCAGTGATGAAGAAAGACAAATAGAAGCAGAAATCCTTAGATCCTGAATGAATATTGTTAACTCAATGTAAAGACCATAAAAGGTTGGGGGATTGAGAGCAGATACTTGCTATTCACATGACTCAAAATTAACTTCAAATGAGCTCACCGGTGTGCGAGATGAAAGGAAACGTATCTATCTTAGACTAAGTTTGTAATCTATTCATTTCTTGTCTTGCATTTAGCTGTGATGGATGAGTGGATTTCTGCAGCCAAATGTGGGAGAGCAGCAAGAGAGAGTCGTGTGCTGGAGTTGTGCAGGGGAAAGGGAGGGAGGGGGGCTTCTCCCGCTCAGTGCAGAGCTCCTGTTTGTTTTTCTGCACCTTCCCTGCTCTCCTTCTCTTCTTTCTTTTCAGAGGAATGCAGAAATCTCCACACATGAGTCCGCGTCGCCTGTCAGATATTAGCCCCCAGCTCCGACAGCTCAAATCCCTAGTCGTTGATGAAGAAATAAAGGAGGAAGTCAAGTGTTCCCGGTCTGTGGAAGACATCAATAATGCGTCCATCGAGGAGCGCATTCTCAGGATCACCGGCTACTATGGGTACCAGCCATGGAGCACTGCTAACAGAGGTGAGGCAGCACCAGGACACCTGAAGATTGCGCAGCACAGGTGTTTCTTTTTGCTCATTTTAAATTAGATTTTAACATACCAAAACTCATATATACTTTAATATGACTCATTATACAAACGTACCATAACTCAAATATACCTTAACATACCAAAACTCATATATACTTTAACATGACTCATTATACAAACGTACCATAACTCATATATACCTTAACATACCAAAACTCATATATACTTTAACATGACTCATTATACAAACATACCGTAACTCATATATACCTTAACATACCAAAACTCATATATACTTTAACATGACTCATTATAAAAACATACCTTAACTCATATATACTTTAACATGACTCATACTAACAAACCATAACTCATACATACTCTAACATAACATATTATACTAATGTACCATAACTCCTTATATCTTAGGGCATCTTCACTGATTTTTCAAAATGACTTCATAATTAAATAGTTAACATCTCAACAAACCCATTCAGAGTGGTTTGGTGTGAAATGCTTAATTCTAGAGAAACTTACAGAGCACTTACAGTGGTGGTGATAACAACCAGACATCTGAAGTCTTTAAAGGCTCTAAAAGCTGCCTCAAATAAAGTTATTGCATGAAATGGTTATGAATACTCAGCCTGATGCCGAGACATTGTTTTACATTAGTTTTGTGGCGATGTTTTGGACTAAAAATTATTTTGATCTGTTTATTTAAATCTATTTGTGGTGGAGGGGTACATTCTTCAGGGCATTTATGAATGTATTCTAAGGTAATATAGTCCCCAAAGAAAACTTATTTTAGGCAGCTCTGTGGCACTGTCTGTAGTGCTGCTCACAGTCCAAAGATATGCAGTCGGGTGAACTGGAGATATTATATTGCCTCCTAGGTGTTTGTGTGCATGTGTATGTCTGTGTGTCTGCCCTGGGATGGAGTGGTGACCTGTCCAAGGTGTTTCCTGTCTTCTGACCAGCCTTCTGTGTCCCTTTGCCACAAAGAAGAATAAGGGGCTTAGAAGATGAATAATGAAAGCTTATTTTTTCAGATTGGATTTAGTGTTAATAATTTTAACTTTGGGGGTTTATAATAGATTTAAATTCTTAAATTTTCCCAAAATACTGTACATCTGTATTCACCCTCCGTCTGAAACATTGTTAGAGCTCCTGTGCCCTGGGTCTTTAAGCCCCGCCTGGACCCAGTATGCTCTGAAAGTTCAGCTCCCCACTCTGTTCTGATTGGTCAAGTGCCAGAGTTACAGAAGTTCTGTCCCCACACCACTGTGGCAGTTTTTACTGCGGTGTTTGCTCTGCCGAATCAGTTTGAGCCAAAGTCTGATCCTGAAAGTCAGGTAGAACAAGTCAGCAGATCCACCTTTGCAAGATATACTGGAGCAGGACGTTTCAGAGTGGTACGTGTTTACTCTCATAGCTGAGCTTATGCCTAGCTTGATGGAAGGCGGGCCATATGGATTGTGTTATGAGATGACGTCATCTTGTAAGAGAGAAAAGGGCTGGAATTTCAATAAGGTGTGTCAGGCAGCTGAGAAAAGTGGTTTCTGTGGAAGAGAGTTTCTCCCTCTGGCATACTACATAACAACAAAAGAAAGTGACAAACTGGAAAAGCATAACAGTTCCCCTTAAATGGGCCCATATCCTAATTGTTGTTTTTTTTTTTCCCAGAGAACAACTTATTAAACTCTGTGTGTCGTTATACCATTGAATCAAACATGCTGTTTGTTTGTGCTGGTGTGTTCCATTCTACATCAAACTGTTTTATTGCAGAAAGGGAAGACAAAAATCAGTTTTCCATGATATAGGCCCTTTAACATAACAGCTCTTAAATATTTAACATTTAACCTAACACACCATCCTAAACAATAGAGGCCAAATGGAACCAGTGTTCTTTAGCAATATATTAAAGAGTCAGTTTTGGTTGTCCAAAAAACATTTAAGTGAATGATCTGTTTAAAGAAACAAATTTGTAAATGGAGTGTGAATCTAAACAACCTTAAAGAGCTTCCAGATAATGTACAGGGTGTATACTAATTAAGGTTTATTCCTAGAATTGCACATTCAAGCCAAGATTTTTTAGGGGTCTAAGTTTTGTTTTCTTTACCTTTTGATGTAAACCCATAATCTAATTGTCTAGACTTTTCAAACTACAGTAAGCACTTAATTGCACTTTTTATCCTTTTATTCAGTTTTTTCCCACCACCCTTACATCATTCTTCTCTTGATGCCCCATAACTTAAAAAGCAGAGAGAGCTAGAACTTGCTATGTCATTGTGGAGTAGGTGGGTGTTCTGAAATTGGGATGGATGATGGATGTTTCAGGTGAACTGAACACTTGCTGGTCACTGTAAACACATTGATCTTAGTCTGCCACTACAAATACATCGCTGCATCGGTTTAAGCCACTCTGCTCTCTCTTCCATTTAGCAGTTTTTTTGCTTTGGGTCTGGATTTGTTAACAAGCACATTGAGAGGCAGGAATGCAATCAGTTGCATAACTGAAGCAGAAGGTGTTAGTGAAGAAAGTTATGAAGTGTGAGGTATACAGACATTATGAAGTGTCCTGTTTTTATAATTATACAGGTGCACAGTCACCTGTTACATCTATTTACAAACCATTAATAAGCCTTTGTTCTCTTTTAGTGCAGCTTTGAGGAGTTGAATATGCTATTACTGTACCTCTGGCATGAATCTACTGTAAATGAGAAAAGTAGCCAAGTCTGCTTCAGCTGAGTCATCAGAGCTGGGGGAAGACTCCCAGCAAAGCTCAGCCTTGTTCTTTTGCAGGATGTGGTATAGCGTGGATAAAGGCTGATTTGTATGCACTCTCACGTACAGCTCCATCATCCCCACTGCGCCTGTGTAGCACAGTGTTGAGAAGAGAGTGAAAACTTTAATCTATGCCGTATCACTGTGGAGCCGGAGGTAGTGCAGCTTGCCGCAGAGTTAACTGCACAATCTGTCACATTCCATGATCCCATTATTAGGCAGTTATATACAGTTGCAAGAAAAAGTATGTGAACCCTTTGGGATTACTTGGATTTCTGCATAAATTGGTCATTCAGTGTGTTCTGATCTTCATCTAAGTCACAACAATAGGCAAACACAGTCTGCTTAAACTAATACNCTTCAACATCTAAGTCACAACAATAGATAAACACAGTCCGCTTAAACTAATACCGCACAAAAAATATGTTTTCATGTTTTTATTGAACACAACATGTAAAAATTCACAGTGCAGGGTGGAAAAAGTATGTGAACCTTTGGATTTAGTAACTGGTTGACCCTCCTTTGGCAGTAATAATCCCAACCAAACCTTTCCTGTAGTTGCAGATCAGACCTGCACAACGGTCAAGAGGAAATTTGGACCATTCCTCTTTACAAAACTGTTTCAGTTCAGCAATATTCTTGGGATGTCTGGTGTGAATCGCTCTCTTGAGGTCATGACACAACACCTCAATTGGCTTGAGGTCAGGACTCACCAGGTCAGGGGCACTCCAGAAGGCGTATTTTCTTCTGTTGAAGCCATTCTGTTGTTGATTTACTTCTATGTTTTGGGTTGTTGTCCTGTTGGATCACCCATCCTCTGTTGAGCTTCAGTTGGCGGACAGATGGTCTTAAGTTTTCCTGCAAACTGTCTTGATAAACTTGGGAATTCATTTTTCCGTTGATGACAGCAATCCGTCCAGGCCCAAGCAAAGCAGCCCCAAACCATGATGTCCCCTCCACCATATTTCACAGTTGGAATGAGGTTTTGATGTTGGTGTGCTGTGCCTTTTTTTCTCCACACATAGCGTTGTGTGTTCCTTCCAAAACAACTCAATTTTGGTTTCATCTGTCCACAGAATATTTTGTCAGTAGTCCTGTGGAACATCCAGGTCCTCTTCTGCAAACTTCAAACGTGCAGCAATGTTTTTTTGGACAGCAGTGGCTTCCTCCGTGGTGTCCTCCCATGAACTCCATTCTTGTTTAATGTTTTACTTATTGTAGACTTGTCAACGAAACTGTTAGCATGTGCCAGAGATTTCTGTAAGTCTTTAGCTGACACTCTAGGATTCTTCTTCACCTCATTGAGCATTCTGCTCTGTGCTCTTGCAGTCATCTTTACAGGACGACTATGCCTAGGGAGAGTAGCAACAGTGCTGAACTTTCTCCATTTGTAGACAGTCTGTTTTACCATGGACACATGAAGATCAAGGCTTTTAGAGATACTTTTGTAACCCTTTCCAGCTTCATGCAAGTCAACAGTTCTTGAACATGGGTCTTCTGAGAACTCTTTCATGCGAGGCATGTTTCACATCAGGCAATGCTTCTTGAGAACAGCAAACTCAAAACTGGTGTGTGTTTTTTATAGGGCAGGGCAGCTTTAACCAGCACATCCAATCTCATCACATTGATTAGACTCCAGGTTGGCTGACTCCTTGGCTCCAATTAGCTCTTGGAGAAGTCATTAGCCTAGGGGTTCACATACTTTTTCCACCCTGCACTGTGAATGTTTACATGTTGTGTTCAATAAAAACATGAAAACATATAAATTTAAACATATATATTTTTGTGTAGTATTAGTTTAAGCAGACTGTGTTTGCCTATTGTTGTGACTTAGATGAAGATCAGAACACACTGAATGACCAAT
>JAVGWN010001349.1:0-12521 GCA_034552555.1 Semaprochilodus insignis | reverse complement strand
AATATAAAATGTATGTATATTTTGAGAAAAAACAATGAAATTGTTATAAATGGATAAGTGACGATATTGCTGTTTATAATGGATAGTTAACTGTACATTTTGAGAAAACATTTTTACTGCAGTTAAATTTCTTGCAAGCTTCCTGTCCATAAAATATGGAAAACAAATGACTGGCTGAATATCTAATTAGAATGTTTACTGTATTCTGATTAATTTTGATTATTCATATTTGTCCCTGCAGACTCGTGCTGTATTTTTCTGTTGTGATTAAATCTTGTGAACTAAATTGCATAACTGTGGTCACATTTATTACATAATATCAGGTTTGTTGAAGCATCAGTAAGCTGACTGTTAGATGTTCTGACTCTAAGTTACATTAAGAGTTAGGCAAAGTTCCTTTTACAGTGCAAAAACAATAATGTTTGTACTTCTGTTTGGTCATTAAGCTTAGATTAATATGTTTGAACAACTTAATTAACTTGGTTAAAAAGTACAATAATTTATCAACAAAAATAATGATCATGCCATTTATATACATATATATAGGATTTTTTGGCAATAATTAGCAACTTTATTGATACTTACTAGCAATTTACTACCAAACAGTAAATGGTCACCTACAGTACATATGCCTGTATATATAGAACATTTACAGAAATAAACCTCATGTTAAGTGTTGACTGAAGACTGAAACACTACTAGACTACTAGGCTTCTTTCCACCATTCGTTTTGACACTATATTTCTGAAAGCATTTGTTATGCATGCATGATCTAGGAGGTCATCTCCTGCAGACTGGCTGCTTGGTGGATCTTTGTGCAAGCAGAAGCCGTTTGGTGGTTTGTTGTGTGAGTGATAAACTCTGGCAGTGTTTTCTCAGCTTGCTGTTTACCTGTAAGTGTGAAAGTGGAATGGAAAGACCATCCAGCAGCAGGTCTCACCTCTGCATAGAGCATCCTGTAGCATTTTAAAAACGTCATGATCCCCAGCGATCTACCAAAATATCTACAGAACCTTGACGGGACCAGCCGAAGGGTAGCAGGTATGGATGTGGAGGGCCAAGAGGCCAATCATTAGCTTAGGCTGATTCTGTTCAACAAGACTTCTGATCAAGACAGAGGAGAAATTTAGATACCCACTACACATTTCAAACCAAGAACAGGTCCAAACATGAAATGATGGAACTAGTCCTAGTCCTAGCCCTAGTTCATTTTCCACTGTCTGGAGATTAATCTGGAACCACTGCACTGATGGCTTTAAAAGCAGACATGATCATCCTTGTTTTTGAACATCATTCTGTTTAAAATGTACTGTTCTCTTTAACTAACCTTTGTAAGTTTCCATTGGGATTGTAAAACCAGGACTTCCACTACAGTTTCTTTTTTCCTTGGTGTAGGTAAAATCTTTGGTTGAAAGCCAAATTCGAGATCCATAAAGGTATGTATCCTAATAAGACTTCCTACAATGTTTTTGTGTGCAGTAGCATTAACATCACCGTTCCAAGGCCCAAACCCAGAAAACCCTCCCCAGGCCATTATACCCCCTCCACCAAACTTTACTGTTTGCATTATGCAATAGTAGTGTTCTCCGGGAGTCATCCACCAAACCCAGATTCATCCATCAGACAGTGAAGTGTGATTCACCACTCCTTTGAACACGTTTCCACTGCTCCAGGGTACAGAGTACATCACTCCATCCAATGCTTGGTATTGGGCATAATGAACCTAGGCTTGTGAGCAGCTGCTCAGTCAGGGAAACCCATATTATAAAGCTCCAAGGGCAACAGGGTTGATGTTCCTGTGGGCTGTATGCTTAATTTTATACACGTGTTAGTAACTAGGTGTGGCTAAAACACCTGAACTCCTGCAATGACTGTTTAAAATAGCATTGCAGTGGTCTTGTGGTACTGTTAAAGTAATGTTCACTCTAGCTCACTATTTTGTCACATAAAAAGCAGCCAATTTAATTTAACTCTGGTAAAAGTAAAGCCTGGTGGAGAGGGGGAGGTGTCCGTATACTTTGGGCCATATAATGTGTCTTATGCTATATGTTTAATTGTTTCAAACTACAGAGGCCATAAATAAAAAATGACAAATGAAGTTGAGGATGAACATTTTGAAATAAAGGAAAGCATGCTTTTGATTATAATACTGATAAAGAAACAATGGAGACTGAAAGTCAGGATTCAAACACAGCTTTTAATCACCAACATTCAGCATTTACAACACAAAATACAGTACTGATAAACAACCATTACAAATATCACCACCAACCAGCAGGGATGGGTTACAGAGCGGGACAATATCAGGTGATAGCCAAATTATATTGGTTCTCAGGAAAGTTAAATATTACAAAGTGCTAGAGTGTAGAACAGTCTGCTCAGCAGAGAAAAATAAATTGCATAGCTCAAAGTGCACAAAGGACACGGTCAAACTGCATTGTTGTTTCTATACAAAAGTTAGCCCAAAATTGAACCCTCACACAATTTTAATACACAAATACTCTTTATTTACCGAATCTAACACACACATACACACACACACACACACACACACACACAAACCAGGTAAACTTTGCTTAGTGTTGATAGGACAATCGCTCGCCCTTGAAATGCAAAGTATGTGCAAAGTATTCGGTTTTCAACAGGTTCTTATTATCAGTTAACTGTTATGTATTATTTATTATTATTTGTTATTATTAATTATGAATTAAAATTGGTTATTTACAATAGCAAAAGTTACAGAGTATTTATAAGACTTAGAGAGATTTAACATGTAAATCAGAAATCGTCATATAAACCACACAAAGAAAGAGAAATAATGTTAAATACATTTATACTGTAAAATTAAAGTAACATTAGATGTGTGCTGGGAAAGTACTAAAAGACAGATCTACTGCACCAACCCAACAGACTCCATTTTCCCCCTATTGCTACACTAAACATGCACCCTAAACAGACATTTTGGCATCATGCTTTGAGTTCCTCTGGAGGACCATGATGCTAGACCTCCCCTAGTAAAAGCTTAGCCCCCCACCCATTAATGTCCCAGGCAAAACAAACTCGTACCGAGACACAATATCAGTGACTGAGTCAACGAGATGATGTCCATGGGGGCCCTGGACAACAATCACTCATAGTCAGCTCCAAGGCCTCAAATAATCTCCACAAAGTCACTTTGTAGTCCAGCATAATCCGGAGATGACCATAAACAAGTGCTGCTCGTCTAATTCAGACGTGAATGAATATAATAATGACAGTCTAATGAAAGTGGCTGAAATTCAGCACTGAAACAGCTTCTGTATCACAATGTAGGAAAGACTCACGAATCTAGATGAATAGATCTGCAGTGGGTGGATACGGAGTCTCCGTCAGAGGCTGTAAAACATGTAAATCAATTGTAGTTAAATAATGAAACATTCATGATAAAGAGGACTAAACACAGTCTGTAGTTTAAGATCACTTACATGCATTGAGGTTTACTGTAACAGCTCTGAAGCCTGAAAGAGAGATGATGGATGTGAACCTATTATAATAACAACTGATTATAGTTCACTGAATACCCATTACATGGTAACATAATTAAGATCAATTAAAAATGTGATACATTTGTAGGCCTAAAGTTAAACTTCCCTTTTTTTCAAATGTGCTACTGTAGGTATTTACAAATATGCAATATTCCAGTATCTACAGGAATCTATAGGTGTCTGCATTTTTTTTATCCCTTACCGGACTGCCTCTTCTTCCAAATGCTAACTCCAACACAGCACATGATGATGAGAAGCAGAACAGCCACAACTACAACAATGGTGACATCACCAGACCCTCCACCTGAAACACAAGAATGTTACATCTCTGTAGACCTCCATTAGCTACTACCATGATTAAAGGCTGATCCCAACTCTAGATCTTTTCAGTCAAATCTGATTTGGCCATTCAGTACAAAAATGTGATGATTTGCTCATTTATTTCATATTATTTAGCAAGAAAATCAGAAAATCCATAGCATGAGTTTCATTGATGATTTCAATCACATTAACATAATCAAATGCAGGAGTGTGGTTAGAATAGCGTAGTGGGTAACACCTCCACATCCCCCATTGTAAACGAGGGTGTCTATTGAAATTACTAACATATGTTGGGCAACCATAGTGATTTATGGAATAACAGGAAAGGCAGCACTCATGTATGTCTGTTTAAAATAAGCTCCCATTTCACTTCAAACATCAAAATCGTTGTGTAATGAATTAACAAAATAAAGATTTTTAAAGTAAATTCACATCATTACCTGCTATGAACTGATCTTGCTTCTTCAACAGTATTGCATTACTTCTTTATTTCAAAACTAAATCTATTTATTTATTTATTTAAGATTGGAATTATTTAAATGAAAGTTCTTCAAAAGATTCAAATGCTGCCAGACACTTCTTCTTCTGAGACCTGGTTATAGCTAGCCTATCTTACTAACCACTCTGGTTAACCACCAGCCCTAATTAAACGTAACAGATGACATTTCTTTCCTAAAAGAAGCAGATTTCTCCTACCTGATAGAACCCTGCGGTGAAACACCTGAAGTACCATCTCCTTCTCCAATCCGGCATGTTGAATAGTGCAGGTGTAGTTGTGTTTCTCCAGCTCCTCAGGTGAGACAGTCAGAATGCTCCTTTTCTGGAAGGTTCCATCCTGGTTGGGTAGCGTCTCTCTGAGAGCCACGACCTCATGCAGATCCTTTCCATTCTTCTTCCAGGAGATGTTCACTGCTTTGGGGTAGAACCCTGTAGCATGACACACCACTGGAGAAGAAGAGTCCCTCTGGAACAGAGACACCTCAGGAGGAACTGCAGGGAGAACAGGGGTAGGGGTAGTGGAAGATGGTGGCTTACATTACACTGTGCCAATACTAACATTTGAATAATTTACAGTGAATACAGGATATGGAATTACATTAATTATATGATTAGACCAGCACTGTAATTCTCCAAGTTACTTTTACTGTCATTGTCAAAAAAAATAGTTTTGCAAATGATCCAAGTTTCAGACTTGCCGGGCATTTGACGTAAGCAAGTATTGCTGTACCTGACTGACCCAACAGCCATGATTGCAGACATTCAGCGAGCAGTGATGCCCTCCATGAGTCATCTAGTTAGTGCCAGCACAATTGGCAGACGGCTGCACCATTCAGGACATTAGGAAATATCAAAACTCTATGCTGAGATGTCTGGAATGTTGTGTTAGCAAACACGGCAGCCCGACACCATACTGAGAGACACTACTTCTGTATACGTAGCTCAATAAATATTGATCATATCAGTCTAAATTGATCATCATTTATTGTTCCTAGTAACCTTTATCTTCCTTCCCAACAGCACTGCAATCCCACACCTCCTTCTGGGTGCAGCTATTCTTTAAATGTATGTATTTTACGTTGTCAGGCAGGTTTAAGATTATCTTCATACTTCAGCACAATTTTTAATGCCCACTGAGGAGTAGCTAAAACAACCTATGAATATTTAACACAGTTTTATACTGGCCCTTAACCAGTGTTGTGGAATTAGACCTTATTTGGTGTATTCTGGAATGACACTAACTGACTATAGTAACATTGATGAACCGTGATGAACACACTCCAACACACCTCACTTCACATAGCTAGTACGAAATAGAGTGTTTTCAAAGGCTCAGTTTAGGTGTGCGAGAGGGAGTACAGTCAGAGTACAGCAGAAGTGTGTGAAGTAAAGTGTGAAGTAAGAGCTTGACACCAGACTCTTGTAAACATTGAGATCAGTACAACTCGGGATTTAAAATGAACTGTTTTCCCCATACCTAATATTACCTGCATGCAAAGTAGAAAAGGCTAAGGTAAATTAACTCAACAACAATGGTGTGCACGGCAGGGGTGCAAGGGGAAAGCCACTGCTCTGCAAAAAGAACGTTGCTGCCCGTGTGCAGTTTGCCAAAGATCACATGGACGGCTATTGGAACAATGTTTTGTGGATGGATGAGACCAAAATACATCTTTCTGGTTTAAATCTCTGGAGAAAGGAGAACACAGCATTCCAGCATCAAAATCTGATCCCATCTGTGAAGCATGGTGGTGGTAGTATCGTGGTATGAGCCTGTTTAGCTGCATCTGGGCCAAGACGGCTTGCCATAACACAATTCTGAATTATAGCAGCAAATTCCAAAGGAAAATATCAGGACATCGGTTTGAGAACTATATCTCAAGAGAACATGGGTCATGTGGCAAGACTAAGCACACAATCAATTGTTTAATTGCCAATTAATAGGAATGGCCAAATTAAAGTCCTGAGCTTAATCCAATAGAAACGTTGTGGAAGGACATGAAGCAAGCAGTACACTGTAGGAAAGCCACCAACATAACAGAGTTTAAACTGTTCTGTACAGAGGGAATGCCCCGAAGCCGGTGCGCAGGAGCAATCGACAGTGAGGAGAAATGTTTCATTACTGTAATTACAGCACAAGGGGGTCACCAAAGGTTTACCTACTTCTGCCCCTCACAGACTTTTGAAGCTTCCTCAATTAATAAATATCCAAATATTATATTTATTGTACCTTTCCTCTCCAGAGCGGATCTGCCGTATTCCACATACTTCTTTAAGTAATCAACACAGTCGTTATCCAGATAGTGCTTCCTGTAATTCTGATCACCGGCAGGCTCCCACTTGCGTTTCGTAATAACAGCTTTCTGATTAACTGCGGTCCAGGAGAAAGTGTTCATATCCAGAATGAGGAAGTCTTCTCCATCATAACCGAACTGGAAGTATCCTCTAATAGACCCATCATCATCCAGCTCACAGCCTGACGTCCTCTGTAAGATGTGAACTCCTGCAGAGATACACAAGAACATAGCACTGTCCGGTGGGAGTCCTCACACCCATAAAGCTGGGAGTATTTGAGAAAGTGTGCCATAATAGTAGGAAACAGCAGTAAAGAACTATATTAGCACATCATCACTGTCGGGACAAGTCTTAACTCCCATTCACTCACCCTCCGTCTGATTAAACCGCTTCATTAGAATAGCCACATTGGCTTTGAAGATCTCTCGAGCACCTTCCTGCTTCTTTGTCTCTTTTTTCCAGTACTCTTCACCCATATTCCTCTTCATCCACTCCGTCTTTGGGATCATCCTCCTGATGTTGCTGTCATAGTACACAAACTGCTCCCCGTCCACCAGACCGACCACAGTGTATTCTGGGAAACCTATTCCTGGTGTGGTTGCAGTGGTGATGTAGTGCAGGGAATGGGATGCTGATGAGACAAAAAGCAATACTGTAAATGAAGTTCTGTTTATCCCGGACCCAACACTAACAACTTCCTAATGTCAACATGTGTAGTCATGTAAAGCGGCTCTAGAAAGGCACCACACCCCCAGGTTAGAAAAAGCTACTGCTTGTTGTAGATATTTTGCGTGGCTAGCAGTGACCTGTCAACTATCCCAGTCATTCTGCTTTGCTGCATTAAGCCATTTAACCCCATGTTTCCATCTGGGTCTTCTTCACCTACATGCTACAGTATGCTTTGTTTTGGGTGCTGCTGTGCTGGTGAAACACTTTGTCCATCATACACATTTTGCAGTGGATCTTCAGACTTGAAATGATAACGTCCAGTCACAAGAAAGAAAACTGGATACAGACATGAATAACCTGGATTTCAGGTAGTGATAATATGCAGTCCTGAACAACTCCAGGCAGGCCTCATAATGGCAGAATGAGAGGAACTCAATCATAAACACCCAAAACACACATTTATAACTGGTCATCTCATTCCAGAAAACATGAAAAATAGGCTACACATTTTGATATTCTTATTGTGACAGAATGGAAGACGTTATTTACAGCATTAATGGCTGCTTGTCTGAAAAGTCAGTGCAGTGGGAACAACATATTGCCCAAGATGGCAAACAACAACTCAAACACTCCCACACAGTAGAAGTATCACAAAAACAGCCTTTTAAAAACATGTTTTGATATTTTTTATTACAAATAACACATAAGTAGCCAGGAATGTGAATGGAATCCGAGCATTTTGCTCAGTAAGAGTGGATTAAACAGCTGTATCAGCTGAAAACAAATCAGGAAGTTGATTAAACTTACTTGCAGTAATCTGCTGAAGACTGGTCAGCAGTAAAAGCAGACATTTCTCCAGATCATACTTGTAATCCATTAAACACCCTGCAAGAATGGCATTTTGTATATGTAATATTTCTTTACAGAAATATTACATACACAAACAACACAGGAAGATCCACGTGCTCTACTTTCACTTTCACTTTAAGGAAATAGTTATAGAGTTGCCAGAAATTCCCCCTTCACTGTTTTGACTGTACTATTTTTGTATCAATTACTTGTATTGTCTGAAAACATACCTTCATATATGCAGAATAGTGGGAAATTTATTATAACACTTATATATGGATGCACAACTACTAGAGGGACTGTATGGTGAGAAGCAGTGAATGGAGATCTGCTTCAGTAGACTGATGAGAAAATGAAGCACCTGTTGCTTTAATTCCTCTACTAATATAAAAATCACTACTGTCTAAACACCACTTCTACACACTACAGCCGTGTGAATTAGCTCCTTTACTTTTTAGGAATTTTTCCAACTTTCCTTAGTAAGGTGTATATTTCCCCTCAACATGGCAACCCATCTAGCACAACCGTGTGACTACTGTAGCCAATGGAAAAAAGTTAAACTTGTGGAATCAGCTGTTACTAAGAGGAAGTTCATGGTGGAGAATTTCAGAGAGCTGCAGTCTTCTCTTCCTGAACGAGTGTTGACTATCACATCTTGGCCTAGTATTATAACACAGCGTTTAGATTTATAATTATTATTGTAATTAAATTAATAATTGTAGAAAGACATGTTCACAGTAATGGTAATCAACACAGAAAGAACAAAAAAGTATTAGCAAACCAACACTAGGGGGAGCCAATGGTACAGAAAATGAAAGAGTCTAAATTTACTGATACCCAAGTAGAAAGTTTTAACCATTAAGTTTTTTTAGATTTTAGATTTTAATATTAATATTAATCAATAATATTCACTAGTAGCTTTTTTCAATAGCTTTTTATTCACTCAGTGATTTATACTCTGAATTTACTGTATATGGAAACCGAGAGAGAAAAGAGTGCGGGAGCATCTATACTTATACCTGCCGGCCGGGCTACTCTGAACTACTACAACTAGAACACGAAACATTATTAGATTCAGATTGTTTCTAAAAACAAAACAAACAAAATGTCACATGACACTGTCCACAATTCCACACGACACTGTCCACAATTCCACATGACACTGTCCATAATTCCACATGACACTGTCCATAATTCCCCATGAAACTGTCCATAATTCCACATGACACTGTCCATANTGTCCATAATTTCACATGGCACTCCCCACAATTCCACATGACACTGTTTATAATTCCACATGACACTGTTTATAATTCCACATGACACTGTTTATAATTCCACATGACACTGTCCACAATGTATTTTTTGTTGATTGAACATTTTTCTTGCTCTAAACACAGAAGCATACGATACAATGGCACTGCAGTGTGAAACGAAAGAAGAATCAGAGAAGGCCTTTATTTCATCTTAGGAAGTGTTATTATATTGAACAGTCATCAGAAAATCCAGTGAACACAGTAAAACCCACTGGTGACACACATGCACACATTAAACCACCAACCAACAACACATTAACAACACTAAACCTCAAGAAATGTCCCTTTTTAAGATGGGTGGAGGATCCATGGTTCAGATTTGCTTACACATTGTATTGGAATTAATAATAAATCCAGGACATAATCTAGTAGATCATAGAAGCTATCAGTGTTACTGTACCTGATCTACATGGTTGAGGATAAGCTGTGAATATGATAACGTTATCATTGTTTGGGCTTTGATTGGGTTTGATATAGCACTAGTAGTTTAGTGTATTGATATGTAGTTTATTTATGTCGTAGATTCTGTACTTCAATGTGCTGATATGTCTCAGTTTGAACACCCAAAAATCAGCTGGGAGAGTGTAGACAGTTCCATAGCCATATTCAGTGGTCCCCTGTCTGAACTCATGCTAAGCAAAGCGCAGGCTGGCTAGGGGCATGCACTTGCTAATAAAGTGGATAAATTTACAAGGCCTCCAACGAGGTGATGGAGAAAAGGGAGATCTGTTCAAGGCTCTCGAGAAGTTTGCTACCTAAATTAGATCAAGAGGGAAAAAAAATAGTCAGGCATCATTTCCACCAAAGAAAGCAAGGATGAATGAACGCTTTGACCACTTTGTGAAGGATTTGTGACTCTTGCTCGTGTACTCTCGTGAGTATGCTGACCCGTTATCACTGTGGGGTCTGAGAAATGTGAGTGCAGGAAAAGCTGCTAGATAAAAGTGAAGACCTGACGTTGGCTATGCAGTAGAAATACTGCAGCAGTTCGAAAAGTCATAAAAGCATATTAAAATTATTATGGAGGAAGACACACTGTTGTCAGGAGTATCTGTCAGAATGAAGTGAACTACTCCTGAACACTGACACATGAAAACACCCCCACATTAAAAACTGTCCAAGCTGTGATAAACACAGTCAACACAGGTGGAGTCAAAGAAAATGTCCTGCCAAAGGCTCTGTATGTCCATACTGTCACAAACCACACCAACGGCAGTGGTCTGTTGTAGACGTCCAATAAAGTGCAGAAACAGCTGAACAATCCATATAATTCTGTATATGTGTGTCACCCAGGATACAGAAGATAAGTGGACAGTACATGTCAGGATTTTGTCCTGGAATGTAAAGATTAGGTTAGATATTGGTGCCAAGGTGCAACACAATACTCAACAAAAGTACTTTGCTCTTATTGAAATCATAAGCTGAAGCCGGTGGATAAAGTTGATCTTACAGTGAAATATCAGAACCGTGAGATGCCAGTGAAGTTTGAAATTGTGAACATATCACAAGAGAATGTGCTGAGTGTTAATATAGCTGAGGCTTTAGGCCTAATCATTCATCTTGACTACCTTGAGAAAGGACTTGAAGTAAGCAAGACGGCTAGTGCTAGTGAAACATCAGTAGCAAAAGGTACCAGTGGGGCTAGATGACTTCTGAGCTGGTACATACTACTGGAACATTACCAGGCAAATGCACAGGCAATATTTAGCCAGTTGCAAAAGGTGTGGTCTTTCCGATGCAACATCAGTTGGCAGCTACATAGTGGCTAAATTGCCAAAGCATATCAAGCAACAGAATGGTTCAGTTCCATGTTGGCAGTTGTGTGCAATGGCAACGTCAGAATTTCTACAGACCCAGGTGACCCAAATAAAATCATTAAGAAGGCCCAAAAGTTTTCTGTATTGGAATTCAGAATTACTCTAACTTGAGCTAGGTGAAGCATCATCCTTCCTCACAAGCTTTAGAACAGCAGTTGGGAGATGTAGGTGGCAGCAATTACTTTTTGGACTTAAATGTGCAATGTGACAGGTGAAATCTTTCGACGCATCATAGACCACATGCTGGAAGGTATGTTACAGGGATTATAGATCACATTCTAATTACAGCACCCATACTGGAACAGTATGATGCAAAGTCACTAGCTTCATCTAGCTTCATCTTGAGGCATAAGTTCAGCAAATGTCTCATTTGTCAATCAGCAGTGCCATATAAGTCCATAGAGATCTTCAGCCAAGCTAGTAGCATGTCACAGTCTTTAATTACCACAAACCACTGCTGCCAACACGCATGCAAATCCAGCAAATGCATCAGTGACTCCACTGATCTCACTGTAAATTACAGAAGAGGTAAAGACACTTTGTCCAGCGTAAAGCTTGCGCTGAATGTGGCAGACATTAATGATCTAGAGCGTGTTTCAGTTTTGTCTCCATTAATGACTAGAAGTGCATATAAAGAAAGCACTTTCCTACAGACTATTTAGGTTAATGTCTTGTTGAGGTGAGAAGGCTTACGTGCATTGGAGAAACAGAGGGCTATGCTGCCTGGAGTTTTTAGACTTTTAAGGGGTCTCTCAAGCAGAAGGTCTTAACAGAGGTACCAGACTAAACCAACTATCTATATTAGGCAGCAGCAATCTAGGACAATGTAACACTTTAATGCAACTACACGGAAGAAGACCAAGGTAAATCATTTCTGTACCAACCACATGGACAGACACAACAGAATGACTGATGAGATGCCAGAAGATGGGACCTTCAGGTCGAAAGGTGCTCAAGCAGTTACTGAGAAAGAGCTGGGTATTCCTCCAAGCTCAGCTTGTGCATCTGATGTGGCTAGAGCAAAGCCCTCTGGAAGTCTAGTTGCTGATGTTGATGAGCAAGAAAAGAGAATTCAAAGCTGTAAAAACAAAATCATCAATAATCGAACGGACAAAGTATTAACACCAAACTGATGTTCTATTACTTGGGACATATTATGAGTAGAACCAATTCATTAGAAAAAAACTATTATGCTTGGAAGAGTTGAAGGTAAAAGAGGAGAAGGACGACCAACA
>JAVGWN010001348.1:2163-12522 GCA_034552555.1 Semaprochilodus insignis | reverse complement strand
ACAATCCTGTGTAAAGGACTTTTTGGACATTCAATGATTTTACACTTGTTCTTATGTATGTTGCAAAAATTTATATCTTGGTAAGTAAAACCATCTTATATCTAGTTTATATATTTTTAAAATCTTATTTTGAGATATTTTAAGCTAATTTGAACTTATTTCCAGACCATTTTTACTTTTATGTTTTAAGTGCTTTTAGTAAGACAAATTTTATCACTATATTGGCAGATAATTTTGCTGGTTTTAAGAATTGTGCTTGAAACAAATTATCTGCCAATATAGTGATATAATTTGGCTTACTAAAAGCACTTAAAACAAAAAAAAAAAAAAAAAAAGGAAATAAGTTAAAATTAGCTTAAAATATCTCACTTAAAACAAGTAAAATCTCAGGAAATAAGTTAAATAATCATAAAATTAGCTAACAGCAATCTCAAAATAAGAATTTTAAGATATATAAACTAGATAAAAGGTCATTTTACTTACTTTGCAGTGTTGGAATATGATCTTGTGTAAAGGTCTTCACTTGCAAAGTTGCAATTTTTGGACATTCAGTGATTTTTCATGGCCACTTAAGCACCTTCTAGTATCACCTGTCCTTTTACATACTGAAAAAAATCTTGGCAAGTAAAACTCTTATATCTAGTTAAATTCTTATTTTGAGATTGTTGTTAGCTGAGTATATGATTCTTTAACTTATTTCCAGTCAGCTTTACCTTTAAGTTTAAAAAGATTTATTAAATCACATTTTCTCTCGGCATTGGCAGATAAGTTGGCTTATAGCAAGCATGTTTCTTAAAGTAAGTACATTTATCTGCCTATATAGTAAGAAAATTTGACTTACTAAAATCGCTTACAGCTTAAAAGTAAAAACTGCCCGAGAATAATTTTATGACTCATAAAATTAGCTAAAAGTAATGTCAAAATAAGAATTTTAAGATATATCAACTTGATATAAGATCATTTTACTTACCAATGTCACACTTCCAGGTTTCCCCGCTGCCTCCGACCTCCCGGACTCCATCTCCCAGAGTTCACTCCATGATGACGTCACAGCCACATGTCCCGAACCCACCAATCACACTTCATTTCCCCGATCAAGCTCTCCTGAATATTAACTAGACTCACCTGCACCTCATTTCCCCTTCAGTACATATACCCCTCAGTTGTGAAGTATTGCCAAAACATGTTTGCATACTAAGTGGGCGCGCTGTAGTTCTTGTCTTGCTATCTCTGGTATCTACTCTTCTTTGTTCTCTCCTCTTCTCTCCTCTCCTCTCCCCTCCCTCTCTCCTTGACTCTCTCCCTCTCGGATTCTCCCTTTTGGTTCAGTTTGCTTGTCTGATTGTTACTCTGGTTTTGACCTCCCTTTGATCTCTGGATTTCTCTTTGGATTCTCCTCTGATTTGTTTACCCGTTTATCTGATTATCTGCTTCTTGACCCCTGCCTGCCTCTCGTACTCCCCCCTCAGCCTCGCTCTTTGTTGCCTTGTGTTTGTTACTGATTCTGATTATCAGTCTGTCAAATAAACGCTCTGACTTTTTCTGTACATATTAGACCAAAGGAATTAAGAAAACACTCTTAGTACCTGAGAACAAGAACAAAATCCAAATTTGTAATAATAATTATGTCTGAATAAGATAAGGTGAGATCTTGTAGTCATTAAAACAGTGCCTACAGCAGGCTGAGCTTGAGCATAACTTCTGAATTCAGTGTTTTTATAAATCTGGTAAAGCTATAAAGGAAATAACAATGGCTTTAAAAGGAGGGCATTTAAATCTCTCAAACAAAACATCTACAATGTTCCCACAAACAGGAGAATGCTCAGCAGTGGGTCTGTCAGTTATCTATTTATACTTTATAAAGGAATATATTTAACACCTTATTATTCAAAACATCATGCATGGTGCTGCTTGTGGTGCTGGAGATGGAACAATCTCCTGTTAACCCTTTAAACCAGCTGTATACGCAGTGTACATACACTGACCAGCTGGAACCTTTAGACCACCTCTTTGTATCTATACCCATTATTCATTCGTTCCAGACTGTAGTCCATCTGTTTCTCTGTGTACTGTATTAGCCTGTTCTTCAATGGTCAGGACCCCCACAGGACCACCACAGAGCAGGTATGATGTGGGTGGTGGATCATTCTCAGCACTGCAGTGACACTGACGTGGTGGTGGTGTGTTAGTGTGTGTGGTGCTGGTGTGAGTGGATCAGACACAGCAGTGCTGCTGGAGTGTTTAAACACTGTGTCCACTCACTGTCCACTCTATTAGACACTCCTACCTTGCTGGTCCACCTTGTAGATGTACAGTCAGAGACGATAGCTCATCTGCTGCTGCACAGTGCAGTGTTGGTCATCCTCTAGTCCTTCATCAGTGGCCACAGGATGCTGCCCACAGGACTGTGCTCACAGGACGCTGCCCACAAGCCACTGCACACAGGACGCTGTGCGCTGGATAGTTTTGATTGGTGGACGATTCTCAGTCGAGCAGTGACACTGAGGTGTCTAGCAGCACTGCTGTGTCTGATCCACTCACACCAGCACAACACACACTAACATGTCAGTGTCACTGCAGTGCTGAGAATGATCCACCACCTACATAATACCTGCTCTGTGGTTTTAATGTTATGATCGGTGTATAGTGGACACTTTTGTATGTGTGGTGCACTTCTTAGTGACATTTCATCACAAATGGCAGTGAGGTCAGTGTCTCAATAAGTTCACTCATACTACATGGTACAGTCACTGCACTGGTGTATATAATGAACATTGTCCATATACCTCCACTGAGTGAGGCGCTCCGCTGGACCTCTGCGTGGTTTGTTATTTCATTTATCAGCTGACCCTGTTGCCCAATGCAATTTTGGAGCAGTCCCACTGGAGCAACATGGGGGTGAAAGTGGTTCTCTTTGACCACTGAACTGCAGATGAGTTCATTTCTCTGTGAAGTGAGGGGGAAGAATGAGGGCTTGTTTTCAGAGCACGCAGTCACCCTTACCAAAGCAGAGTCGTTTAAAACGCATTTACAAAGACATTTGAAAACAAATTGGTCTGATGTTTTGCCACTACGGGAGTCCTGTGGGAGCTCGTGAAACATTGCTGAGGCATTACATAATATGAAGTACATACTGTTTAACAGCGGCGTGCAGTGACTACAGCCCCCCTTTACAAAAAAAGTCTAATTAAAGTTCATTTTATTAAGTAAATGAAAGTAAAGTTGAAGTATATTTCTTGAGTATAAGTAATGTAGTAAGTATACTAATATCAGTGTACTGGTAGTAACTTGTAAGTGTGCTATTTCAGTACTTCTCAGGACTAAACTGGCCACTTTAAGTCACTAAAAGTACATTTTAAGTATACTTTCGGTGTAAGAGTAGTAAACTTTGAGTACATACCAGTTTACATCTAGTTTACATTAAGTCTTATATTGTACTGGTGTTATACTAAAAGTAAACTTATAGTTTATACTGTTAGTTCACTAGTTATATACTACTATTCCACTTTTTAGTTTCTCAAAGTCTAATTTTAAATATATATGCTCTCTGTACATTCCTATTATTATTATTATTATTATTATTATTATTATTATTATTATTATTATTGGGGTGTAAAGTATATGACTAGGTTTTGATTTGGGTATTATTTTTATAATTAAAATATACTTTTAACTGTATTTTTAGTAGACTTACCAGTGGACTACACATATAAAATAAACAGGACTTACTCAGGATTAAGAACATATTTATATTCTTTATCAATCAAAATTCCTAATATTTAATATTGAAATATTGAATTTGATGACTTTATGTATAAGGCAGGAATACTTTATCATACTGTTCTTAAGTTTCACCCTCCAAAGATTAAGTACCTGCAAGTATACCCACAGTATAAAAACCACTACATTAGTAGTTTACTGAGAGTATATACTGTGAGTACATGCAGGTGGTGGCCAAGGAAACAATAGGGTTTGGGTAGGGCCAAAAATGATTGAGAAACAAGAGATGGACAAAAAAAAGACAAACAGACGAGTGCGGGTCAAACGTGCTCGAGGGTCAGTCGAGTAGAAGTACAGTAGATGGACGTATACTTTTCCATTCATTCTTAATGGGAAAAATTGTACATTTTTTTTTTTCTCCGAAAACCAAGTCGGATCCAAATGCTGCATACAAGAACACCATTCCCAATCAGACGGAGTTAGAACGATGTTGATATCTGGAATACTGCAGGTCTAGTTAGTGGACAAAAAATGTGTACTAAGAAGAAGAAGAAAGTGCATTTTCTGAGGAAAAAAGAGGGAGAGCGCCGCTTGTTACTAGCCAGTTGCTAAGGTGCTTCTAAAAATAAAACGGTGTCTAAAGGACGGATGAATATAGGACACATAGAGGAGTGCGGGTCAGTATGGCTGTGGATTACAGTTTGGGGATCTGCCCTGAGTGAGTACATGCAGTTTGGTGTCTGTAGGTTAAATAAGACAATAGGGTTTGAATGGGGGTGAAAATGAATGGGACTCTGTGAAAGTAACGAGTGATGGGGGGGGCAAACAGATGTGTGTGGGTCGGAACAACATTAATTTGTGCTCGGGGGTTTGCCTTGAGATAGTATATGTGAAACGGTGTCTGGCGGTCGACCAGAAATACAGTAGATGGTAGTGCACTTTTCCATTCCCTTCATTCTTAATGGGAAAATTTGGGAATTTAAAATATTCCAATTCTCTAAAAAACATAGGCTCGATAAAAAGATGTATTCAAGCACACAATTCCTGATCAGGCCGAACATTCCGGAGTTAGAATGGTGTTGATATCTCGAAAACTGCAGGGCGAGTTAGTGGACAAAAAACGTGTTCAGAGAAGAAGAAGAGAAAGAAGGAGACAACGGATAACAGTAGTGTTGGACACTGTGGAATCACTGATAAGACAAATGGGATAACAATAGTGTGATCACTAATAAGATGACTTCAGTAGATTAAACTAAGCAGACGTCGACCAATCATCTGTTTCACTTGCCAAGAGATATATTTATTTTGCGGTGTACACACAGAGGACAGGGGGCAATGAATCCCACCTTGTCGTGACTGTGGTTATCTGATTTACTAGGACTCTGGTTTGATTGGAAGCATGGTCCCAATCCCGTGTGGGCAGGCTGATCACACAGTCGTGACTAGGCTTTTCCAGACGGTTTTGTAGGCTCTGGCTTCCCCCGTGTAGGCGTTTGAGTCAGCCACAGAAAGGCACGGGGCCTCTGCCTTACCTGATACGAATCTTCAGGCTCTGGATTCCAGTCTCTTGTTCCCCGTTCAATTGCTGCTTGTGCAATCTTTGATTTCCATGGAAACGAGGCGGACTTGTGGGGGGATGTGCCCTGATTGGCCATCTTGTCTCCAGATGGAGGGATCTTTCGGGGAGCGGAGTTTGGCAGCACTCGTGTTGGTACTCCCAGAGCAGCCGATGATGATAAACACAGGAAAGTTGTTCACTTCCTCGCCAAGAGGCGGAATGTTTTCTCGGTGTTGTCACCGCACGAGTAGGAGAGAGAGAGAGGGGGAGGGAGAGAGAGAGAGAGAGAGAGGGAGGAGGGGAGGTTTCCTAGCCTTTAAAAGGCAGTTATTTACTAAAGCTCTTAGCATGTGTGAAGCTGAAAAGAATGAACCGGCATGTGACTGGCTCATGTTTTGACATCTGGGCAGAAATTGAAATCCCCCCTGACTCAGTGCGCAATGCAAAGTTTACATAACGCTTGCCTGCAAGCCTGGAGCTGGAACTCCAAGCATGCCTGTGAGAGGTAATCAATGGTTGCAGAAGATTGATTGCACAATGTTGACTCTGATTTAATTTGGTTTGACCACTTGGCTCTGATGTCAAGAACTGAAATGCAACAATCTGCATTGGACTGGACTGAAAGACTTTGGGAAAACTGTTTGGTTGAGGAGTGACATGTTCCATCATACGTTCAAGGACATCAACTCTCAGACTGACCACCTCTGAAATTGGCTATAACGAGATTGAGAAGGAAAAGTATTTACACTCATCATCAAAAGAATAGTTGCACAGAGAAGGAATCACAGACAGAAACGGAACTTGGTGGGCGGGTTTGACATCGTGAGGACGGGCCTTATCTCTGTACCTGACTGACCCAACAGCCACAATTACAGACATTCAGCGAGCAGTGATGTCCTCCATGAGCCATCCTGTTAGTGCAGCACCATTGGCAGATGGCTGCACCACGCAGGACTACATGCACGCAGACCGTTACGACGACTGTCCTTAACACCACGTCACCGTCACCAAAGACTGCAATGGTGTCGTGCCAGACTGTCATGGAGTGACTCAGAATGGCAGCGGGTCATCTTCAGTGACGAGTCCCACTTTTGTCTTGGTGGAGACGACCAACGAATCCGTGTGTGGAGGCACCGTGGTCAGCACCAAGTTGAACGGTTTGTTGTCACACGTCCAGAAGGCCTGGTGTCACTCCACCTCCACCCCTACCGCACCATCTGCAGGAACTGTGTGAGGATATTCAAGCTGCATGGGATGGAGTATCACAGGACACCATTAGGAACCTCTACAGCTCCATGCCGAGATGTCTGGCATGTTGGGTTAGCAAACGACACCGCCATACTGAGAGACAGACTTCTGTATGTGTAGCTCAATAAATATTGATCATATCAGTCTAAATTGATCAGTTATTGATCCTGGTGACCTTTATCTTCCTTCCCAACAGACCTGCAATCCCACACCTCCTTCTGGGTGCAGCTGTTCTTTGATAATGAGTGTATCTAAGGTGCACAACTGGACCATGTGATAACCTGCCAATATCAGGCTGCCAAAACACATTAGAAAAAGTTTATTTTTATGTGAAAAGTTTATTTTTATTCTGAGAAACAGATAAATAATACATTGATGACTCTTCAAAAATAGCAATGTGTTTTTGAACAATAAATTATTTAAAACCTCATAGCAAAATAACCGTCCAGCTCTGGTACAACAACGCACACACACACTCTACTCACAACAAGACAACAGGTCCTGTCTCAACAGTTAGCAAAGACAACAGAAACATACCGATTGAACTTCAACAAACCACACAGCTAGTACACTGCTGTCTATTTACACTGTTCCATCCGCTGCTAGACTGGATCCGAACTGTGAGCTTCCCTCTACGTGCTATATGGGTTAAAAATCTCACAACACTCTGTTATGTCTATGTCGATCAGAATGACCACCTGAGCTTGCAGTCCGTGGGACTTCATGAGTTCACAAAAATCACTGCAAAAATGATGAAAAACGGGAAATTCATATATTGCAGAGGAATTTTTGTTGCCACTGTGACTTTGTGACTTCATGTGAATGTGTGTGTGTGTAGGAGGGTGGATGCATGTAAGGCCTCGTGTTAGGTCCATCTCTAAAATCTGGTCTCGGAGGTCCCTCTTTTCAGAGTGCTGCTCATAAACTCGTCGTGTTCGAAACTCAGATTGTTATGTGACCTGGAGATCATGAGCAGCTTCTCCTTTTTGGTGTAATCCCTCTTAACAGCCACCGGAGGCACCAGCAGCCTGTCCATGGGGTCTTCTTTATTCTCCAGCTTGGTGTAGCCTTTGCTGTTGCTGCGGTCCAGCCTGGGCCAGCTGGGGTGCTTCCGCTGTTCCGGCTGTACGGTCAGAGTGGCGTGACCTCGCTCCAGATCCAGGGACTTGGAGTGAGCCGACAGCATGTGGAGCGAGTTATTGGAGCCGAAGTCTTTCCGGGCTGCTCCGGGTGACAGGAACCGGCCACTGGTGGACCCGGGGGACAGTGAGGACTGTGAGGAAGCTGACCCGGATGCGGACGTGGGGGATTCTGTGGCGGAGTTACTCCGGAGCAGCAAGGTGCCAGGAGGCTTGAAGGCTTTGGAAATATCCGGAACAGGAACAGTTAAGGACTCCATGGATGGAGGCCTTGATCGGTCTCGCAGCTGCTCCGAGTCTTCGGTGATGTTGTCGATATCAGGTTCATCAATGACACAGTTGTTGAGCTTGATGACCGGGAGCGTGAAGGCGCTGATGGACGACGAGACGATGGATCGCGTCTGGCACTTCTTCAGGTCACTACGCTTTTCCTCCCAGTGACGAATGCCCTCCGGCTGGAACCCAAAAATAGATCCGGTGCGTTCCCTGTAGCCAGGTGACAGCAAGCTTGACGCACCTTTGGCTTCACCCATTAGACCCTCCTCATCCTCGGCCGAGCTGGTGCGCCGGGAGAGTCTCACGTCTCCGCCCAAGCCGGAGAACGACATTAGCGTGTTAGCGGCTAGCCGCGAGGCGTACTGGCTCTCGTAACCAAAGTTTCGGATCTCGTGGTCCATGTAGGGACCCATGTAGGCCCCATTCAAGCACTTCTGCTCCTTTATCCTCAGGCTGTGGATGTCTATGACAGTCGAGTACATGTCCCGCATATGGATGACCTTCGTTTCCCGGTCTCGGTTCTCGTGTAAGATAGCATTAGCGCATATAAAGATAAATATCCCAATTCCCATGGTGAAGGGTCCGAGCATTTTCATTTTCTCCGAGTGCAGGTGCTGCTCAAAAAACTGCTCTACTATTCCCGGTTTCTCCGTAGTCAGCTGGGAGTCGCCGCTGGCGGGTTTCCTCTCCTGCTCCTTTTGCTGCTCCTTGTGTGGCCAGTACCCTAGGACGGCCATGGCGATGCCCACCATTAGGATCAAGACTCCTAGCACCAGGAAGAAGCCGGAGGCGGAATACAGACGGATCTTCCCACGCACCACAACCACGTCCGTGCGAGGTTTGCGCTTCGGTCGCTTCTTGTCAGGCTGAGGGCCGGGACTCTGGATGGGCAGATGATGCTGGGAGCGGGAGGAGTCTTGCCTCTTCAAGGCCGCGAGGCCTGTGATCACGCCCCCGGTTGCAATCATCGCTGCGACAGCACACAGGCCTGGAAAAACAAACAGACAAACCACACGGTGAGTGAAAAAGGCTGCCGGAATTGTTGACAGATGTTTCTTTCTCCCGGAAGTGCCACTGTCCCTCGCTCCCTCTTTCCTGTTTAGAAGATCCTACTGTGGGCGCGAGCGCTGAGTTAACCTTAGGAATAGGGGCTCAGCAGAGCTCCGGGAAAGCTTCCCCAGCCCGGCCACTTTCACCCTGGCAGGAATTAAGCCTGCTGTGCCGATGATTAGTCACCAAGATACCCAGTAATTAACCCGGGAAGCTTGGCAGTTAGGAGTTACGACATCTCCGTCTTAAAAAACTCAATCCGTCACAGTTTGCCATATTGGTTTTTCCCGCTTGTGACACGGATGAAGCAAAACAAGGCATTGTCGCTGCTGCTTAATTAGATACTGCATTACGGCAGCAGGAAGCAGCGTCGATACATGTGTATACATAGCCGTGATGCAGGCCATGAGCGCTCAGTGTGTCTCTCCCCCTCTCTCTCTCTCTCTCTCTTTCTGTCTACGCATATAATAATCTGAAGTGAACGATTAAATTTCCCACTGGAATTATGATCCTATAAATAAACCAGGGATGCATAAGCCAAGAATAAACATTGGTGGACAGGAAACAGCACATACTCTGGCAATGCGAATGTGACAGCCAAGGGCAGCCAAGCACACAAAACGAGCCGGCTTGCAGTATTTATCCTCCCAGACGGCCATTAAAAACATATTTTTATTTTTAACTTTCCTTATCGAGGAAATAACCCAAAGTGTTTTCCCGGGAACAGACACGGCATAACAAAAAAACCAAACACTGTAGAATATTCCGTGTCCACAGGTCCCGAAAGAACGCTCTTCGTGTGTGTCTGCTCATGAAAGAGCCAGTAAACCAAATCAACATTACCCAGCATCACCCTCACTAACAGGATGCAGTCCCACCGGGAGTTCAGACACATGAGCAGAGCATCTGGAAGAGTGTAATGCGGCCTTCATGTCCTATCGGAATTACTGCGAATTTCCAAGATAACATGCCTAAAAAGGTCCTTTCAACAGAAGACCTCACACACCAACCACACACCATACAGTTCCAGACTGTAGTCCATCTGTTTCTCTGTATACTGTATTCTTCAATGGTCAGGACCCCCACAGGACCACCACAGAGCAGGTACTATGTGGGGGGTAGATCCTGTGATCCACTGTGTCCACTCACGGTCTGCTCTGTTATACAGTCCCACCTCACTGGTCCACCTTGTAGGTATAATGTCGGGTAACTCATTAACTGTTTCAGCTCTCGGTTTGGAAGTGGTCCGATTGGTTCGATCCTGCTGGTGTGGATTTCTTCTCTAATAATGCCTGGTGTGCTAATAGCGCCCCCTGCTGTAGAGACTTCAGGCTACTTGATGGAAAGTCCAGATCCACAGTCTTTTTA
>JAVGWN010001346.1:0-12524 GCA_034552555.1 Semaprochilodus insignis | reverse complement strand
ACCCCAGATCATAGCACTGCCCCCACAGGCTTGTACGGGAGGCGCTAAGCATGATGGGTGCATCACTTCAGCCGCCTCTCTTCTCACCCTGATGCGCCCGTCACTCTGGAACAGGATAAATCTGGACTCATCAGACCACATGACCTTCTTCCGTTGCTCCAGAGTCCAGTCTTTATGCTCCCTAGCAAATTGAAGGCGTGCTTGCCGGTTAGCCTCACTGACGAGTGGTTTTCTTAAGGCTACACAGCTGTTTAGTCCCAATCCCCTAATGTCCTTTCCCATTGTGTGTGTGGAGATGCTCTTACTTTCACTATTGAACAGATCCCTGAGTTCTACTGCTGTTATTCTACTATTTGATTTCACCAGACGTTTAAGTGATTGCCCATCACCATCATTCAAGATTTTTTCCAGACCACATTCCTTCCTGGAAGAAAATGTTTCCCCACCGTCCTTCCACTTTGGACAGTTCTTAACCCGATTCTAGTAGTTTCAGCATCCCCTTAGATGTTTTCTCTCCTTGATGCATGCCAACAGGATGCCTCGACCACAGGACGTGTCTTTTGACATGGTTGTTTAACAAATAAGAAGCTACTCACTGCGTCAGTTAGGGTTAAATAACTGGTTGCCAGCTGAAACATAATCACCCCTGCAGTAATTATCCAATGGGAGGCTCTTACCTGTTTGCTTAGTTAAATCCAGGTGGTGACCTCTTTTTTGGCCAGGCAGTGTATAAAGCTTGCAGAGGTCAGAGTCGTCCATGCTCCAGTTGTTGAATACATTATTCCAGCTTCCATTCCTTTCAGGAGACTCACTTTCAGCTAAGAGCCGCATTTCCGCCAAAGTTGGAAGTTGGTTTAGCTGGTCTTCTGCTTCCCACCGTCCAGAGAACCCCAAACTACATTCAGTGATGCTGAGGTTCTGGACTCTGGGGGCGTCAGTCCATTGTTCAGAGAACACCAGCAGCTTCTTTGTTTGATGTGTCCTTCTTTCCTCAGTGAGTAGCTTCTTGAACAGCCACACCTCCTTCCAGACCTCCATAGTGTTTAGGTGTCTTCTCACTGTGGAGGGATGGACAGAAACGCCTGTGGATGTTCTCAGATCTGAAGCAGGAGTGGAGTTCGATCTTCTCCTCTCTCTCAAAGATAACGCTTTAAGTGCTGTTTTTTCTGATTTCTGGCAGTGTGGGTGGGTCTGCTAGGTCTCCCAGGTGGTTGTTAGGAGTTCTAGTTTCTCTGTAGCTTGTAAGATGGTTTTTAACAGCAGTTTTGGAAAACTTTTCTCGCATTTATTAATTATATGCTGAACTTGAGTTGTGAGAGCTTGAGTATGTTGGCCTGCGCTAATGTTAGCGCAGTGGTTTGAAAGGCTGTAGCATGCTAAGCTACTGCTACTTGCTACGGGGGACAATTCTACACCATATTGTATCGTTAATGATATAGGTGGGATATGTATTTATATGAAACAGCCTTCATTTTGAATATCAACATCATGTATCTGTTTTAGCAGTTCACTAGACAGTCCAAACATCTTGACCATTGGGTGAGCTGTTCCTGATGTAAGGGTGGCGGACCACTGTTGGCCCACTTAAGGCAAAGCTGTCCGTCTACTGGTGTTTTGCTCAGCAATTTCTGGGTGGTCCACCAGTGGTTAGATAAGGTATTTGTTTTCCAGCCACAGTCTAATGTACTTATTATTCCTTTCTGTGCTTATAATTTGTAAATTAGTTAAGTAAATAATTTTTAGTGACAGCAGCATTTTCAACTAAATCGTTTTAAATCAGGCCTTGTCCTTGTTTCCTTCTCTCAGTTGTTTATAATACTTATCTTCATTTATTTTCTAAAATTAAAGACTGTCCACAGAGATAAACAGCTAGTTAGATCGACCAGCAATAAAACATAACTAAACTAAAATCAGTTTTCCTCTAAATTAAGTATATTTAAAAAATCTAAATTAAAATTTGACATTTAAACACTGCATTTTGTGCTTTGTGCGTTCTGATGTTTTGCTACTCTGTTGCAACTAAATTCTTAATTCTAATTCTAAATTCTAATTGTAAATTGTAAATTCTTAATTGTAATTTCTAAATTCTAAATTCTAATTCTAAATTCTATATTACGAATTCTTAATTCTAATTCTAAATCCTAATTGTAAATTGTAAATTCTTAATTCTTAATTCTAATTCTAATTCTAAATTCTATATTATAAATTCTTAGTTCTAATTCTATATTATAAATTCTTAATTCTAATTCTAAATTCTAATTGTAAATTCTTAATTCTAAATTCTAATTCTCCTTGTAAATTCTCTTTTGAAATCCTAAATTCTACAATCACCAACTAATCGACTATAACATTAGTTGCCAACTAATTCCTTCCTTCCATTGTTAGTTTTATTCAATGTACATTATTAAGCTACAGAATCCCTCAAGGCTAAAGGATTTTACTCTAAAGCGTCTTCAACTTCAACTTTGCACCAGTTTGATATGATTCTGCATCGAAAGCTCGGAATAGCAAAGACACAAATGACCGTGTCGCGTCCAGACAGAAGCCTACTGATGATGATGATTGATGTTGTGAGGAGTGCTTTGTGACATGTGATGGATATGCAACGTGTTGTGTCCAGCTCATATTGTCCCTCTGGCCCCAAAACCGTCCCTCAGTCTCCTTAAGGCTGGCCCTCAACATCTGAACCATCAGTCAGGCAGCACAGCGGGCACACAAATCTGTCCTCTCGCTATTAATACCATGACTCACGTAGAAGCAGCGGCGCTCAGTGTCACTCAGTGTGCTTTAAAAATACACCAAGACTTGTTTTTCTGAGGGGAAGTAAAGCCAGCAGAGCAGCAGATAGCTTGAAGAAAGGGATTATTAGAACTATTAACCCCTCCATTAGAGGCTTTTACAGGCAATTTCCCTGCTATCACAGTGGTTTCTATGTTCTTAGAGCTAAACTGAAGGGCTTTTTTCGTCTCTTAAGCCAGCGAGGGACCTAAAATGTTTCTTATAAAGGAACAACTGTAAGTGCAGTTAAAGTCATTACAGGAGAAGCCGGTGGTAAACTTACATTTGTGTTGATTGTATGGAAGAATATGAAGGTATGAATGCGGGATGGAGAATACGCCTTATTTTTAGCTGCTGCCATCTATTTCCTGTTGTTTCGTTTCCTCTCCTGCTGTTTTCACACTTGGTGTGTTTGCTAAATCTGATAGAATTAGACATTTCTGGCTTTTTTGTTTTAGATTTTTTCACATTGCAACATTTACAGTCCTGTTTAATGTGACAAATTAGAGCCGCCAATAATGACTATTTCGGTTGTTGAATAGTCTGTCGATTATTGAAGCGAATAATCAATTATTCAGATTATGGATCGCTCGATTGCCAAATAACTCTCATGTAGCCATCAGCTTTTAAATTTAGCTTGAGGTTGTTTCATGCATTTGTTAACTAACAGTCAAGACAATAAAGACGAATTACCTTATTAAACAAAATCACAGTTTTAATGAACCTTCCTGCTAACACAAGAGATCAGTATACAACTCTTATATTTTTGTTATGCATAACTATATAAAAAAAATTTATATATATTTTCCCGTCAAAATTTAAAAGCAAGGATGTGCAAAGCAGCAGCAATAAAATGTAGCAAAGCTAAAAGCAAATAAATAAAAACGAAAAACTAAATACATTTTAAATTTAAACAGTGCATTCTGTGTTTTGTGTACTTGATGTTTGGCTACTCTGATGCAACTAAATTCTTAATTCTGTATTCTAAATTCTAAGTCCTAATTTTACATTTTGAATTCTAAATTCTAAATTCTAGATTCTAGATTCTACTTTTAAAATTTAATTTCTACAATCACCAACTAATCGACCATTACATTGACCTACAGTATATGTAGTTATTGTGAAAAATGTCACCATACAATGCCATATACTTTGCTGAACATATGGTGTATATGGTCACTACTTGCAGACACTGACCAACTGCATGTTTCATTATAAAGAGAGCAAAATTAGTCCAGTTTAAGTGGGTTTAGTGCAACACAGTATGTACAAATACTGACTAATAATCGTTGTGTTCAGTTTTTGGTAGTATTTTTAAAGGCAGCGCTGCTGGGTCTTTTTTCATCAGTTCCAACTGATCAAAAATAAACATCGTGACATCTTGTGTATTTCTTGAAGCATTGAATATTAGATTTTTGCAGTATCGCCCAACTCATTTAGGGCCTACCAGATATGGAAATGTGTATCTAAGGCAGATACAGATTTTAACAGGCTCAAAATACTAATATCTGATGTTATTGCTTTGATAATCAATCATATGATTGTAGATGTTTATATTTAAACATTATTTGAATGCCTTAGTATTTCTAGTTCCAACCTCCACTGACTTTTCAAAATGTTGACTTAATTACATGGTTAAGATTCTAAACAAAGTCATTTACAGTGGTTTGGCATGAAACGCTGTGTGCAGAAGTGTTCACACTGGTATTAATAGTAACCAGACGTCAACCTCTAAAAGCTCCCTCGCCGAAAGTTATTACAGGAAATGGTTATGAATACACGGCCTGGTGTCTGAGACACTGTTTTACGAGAACGTTTTGACCTAAAACATGTGTGTCAATAAGCTAAATTCATGCCGCAGACCACACACCATGAGTTGTACTGCAAAATAGTCCCTAAGGAAACTTACTTTTCCAGGTTTACCCTGATTTTACCATCATCAGGCATGAAAACTCAGAAGGCACGTGTAGGTTCACTGGGGCTTTGGATAGTAAATAAAATTATTATATTTGTGTTATATTATTATATTATATTTGTAGACATGGTGACCCCTGGTTCCCATCACCACCACCACTGTAGTCTTTCTGAGTCTGTAAGTGTCTCTACAGTAACCCATTACCAGGCTAAAGTGGCAAAAATCACTTTTTTTGAATTACTGTTAAACAGCTTTATTCAAACCACATTTGAGTCACTTTGTCCTTGTTCACACTGCCGACCCAAATCTGATTATTGCATCCGGATAAGATGAGTCTTTGATAGTCTGGACAGCAAAAAAACACCTTGAATCCGATCTAATTCTAATCTGAATTTTACAGATGAGTCTGAACACTCTGGCCACTCAGATCGGATTTCAAAGTGTCTTTAGCATTATGCCCAATGCAACAGACATCGGCAAAGTCCAATCCGGAGTAACAGAAGTGCTGGGACTCTCTACGCCTACATCGTTACCACACTTGCAGACATTGCAGGCAGGCGTCTCCGAAGATGTGATTTGAGAAACAAATTTGAATCGCTTGCAGTCTGAACACAGCCTGTCAAATCTCATGTCAAATCAGAGGTTTATTTATTTGCACTATTTACACTTTACTGTATATCCTGTACATCTGCACTCCTGGACACTCCAGACACTTTACTGTACATCCTGTACATCTGCACTCCTGGACACTCCAGACACTTTACTGTATATCCAGAACATCTGCACTCCTGGACACCGTAGACACTTTACTGTATATCCAGAACATCTGCACTCCTGGACACTCCAGACACTTTACTGTACATCCTGTACATCTGCACTCCTGGACACCGTAGACACTTTACTGTACATCCTGTACATCTGCACTCCTGGACACTCCAGGCACTTTACTGTACATCCTGTACATCTGCACTCCTGGACACTCCAGACACTTTACTGTATATCCAGAACATCTGCACTCCTGGACACCGTAGACACTTTACTGTATATCCAGAACATCTGCACTCCTGGACACTCCAGACACTTTGACCTAAATACCAATATATATACAGGTTTATTATCTTTTTCAGTATTGTCATTATCTGCTGATATCTGGTTCCCTTGCACATTTATTATTATTATTATTATTGCACTGCCGTTTTATCTCTGTTTTTTCACATTTTCTACTGTTTTTTCTACAGTTATATTTGTATTTTTGTAGATAGACTGGCTTGTACATATTTATTCCCTTATTAATATAGNTTTGGGTTCATTCTGTACAACCCTCTTTGTTTTGTCTTGACTGTGCTGTATTGTGAAAACTTCTACTGGCTGCTAAATTTCCTTCGGGATCAATAAAGTATCTATCTATCGGTCTAGCCTTTCATATGTGATCCTAGATGTAATACTTTGCCAGACACTAAATGTGCCCAATGCAAAGGAATTTTTTTCCCACATTTGGCTCATTCGTGAAGGGAAGCACCCACATATACACGCCCTAGTGAACACCCACTAGTGAGCACATTGGCCCAGAGCAGTGGGCAGCCCTATCCGTGGCACCCAGGGAGCAGTTGGGGGTTAGGTGCCTTGCTCAAGAGGACTTCACTTGTCAGTTTAGGAAATCGAACTGCCGACCCTCCGGTCAAAAGGCTGGTTCCCTAACCTCCAGCCCATGACTGCCCCTCCTACTACACAGCAAACTGTCTTGGCAACAAAGGTTTGTTCCTCTGGTTAGGGAAGTGTGCATGTGGGTCGTTTCAGGACGCCGGTTCGTTTACATTAGTGACTTGATTAGGTTTGAGGCACTTGCCTACGGACATGTGAACAGTCAAGTTAGAAATGTCGGATCTGAGCCAAAGATTGGAATAAGGCTTGTGATGCGAACGTGGCTTTGATTTTACGGCATGCAATAGCCATGACATCGTTTCAACAAGCTTATGCAATCTCATAACATTTATATCCATCCGGAATTGCATTCAGTTTTGGCAGAGGTCTTGGGTTGGTGCTGGGGGAGTTGAACTACTCGGACTCTGTGGTGGTCAGTTCATGTGTGGAGATGATTCTTCATGTACCCTGATCCACACTTTCACAGTCTTGAACCCGAAGAATCTCGGCATTGTCGTCCGGGAATATGGCTGTGCTATCAGAGAAGAACAAATCCACGGATGGGATAACCTGGTCATTCAGTACATTCAGCTGGTCCCCTGACCAAACAACGTTGCTGGGCCTTGACCTGACCAACTGAAGCCCCCATCAGATCGTAGCACTGCCTCCAGAGGAGGGAACAGTGGGTACTATACATGATGGGTGCATTGCTTCATGCGCTTCCCTTCCTAACCTGATGCTCCCATGGCTCTGGAATAGCATCAGTCTTGACTCATCAGACCACATGACCTTTTTCCATCGCTCCAGAGTCCAGTTTGCATGCTCCCCAGCAAACTGAAGCCTTTTTTTACAATTAGCCTCTCTAACCAGTGGTTTGCTTAAGTCCACACAGCTGTTTAGTCAAAGTCCTGTGAGTTCCTGTCACACCATGGGTGTGGGAATGCTGATGGTTCTCCATTTACCTTCCAGGCCTTGATAATGCACTTCCTCACCCAACTCCAGTCATTTTGGTTTCTCCTTAGTTGTTTTCTTTGCCTGATGCGGGACAATAATTTGACCCTTCTGAAACACAGTAGGATATTTTCCTCAATCTTGGGATGCGTCTTCCCACATGGTTGTTTAAGGAATGAGAAAGTCCTCGCTGCGTTAGTTAGGGATGAAAGAACTGTTGCCAGTTGAAACATTGTAATCACTGCAGTAATTATCCAATCAAAACCTCTCAGGAAAAACTGCTTACTTAAATCCAAACAGACACTTTTTGTTTTGGCCTGGTAGTGTATCACCCAGCCGTAACTGAAAGTAGGGTTGCAACAAACGACTATGTTGATGGTCGAATAATCTATTGATTATTGAACCGAATAATCGATTATAATCGAGTACCATGTTTCAGGACGATAGCCTTAAAATACCTGACGTCAGAGCACATCATACTGTCCATTTCCACTGGGACGGTGAGCTGCTAGGCTGGGTAAACATGCGCTGTAGTCATTGAATAAAACACAATAGCTTCAAATACCTCACACGCTAAACACTGAGTCTACATTCACCTTACGTGCCATCCGATCCTCTCAAGTCCAATCTGAGCATCGTTTAAGTTTTCATATGGAAGATACTGAGGTACATAGTAGGGCTACAACAAACGACTATTTTAATGGTAGAATAATCTACTGATTACTGAACCGAATAATCGATTATTGTCGAGTACCAGCATATAACGAGCACTTTAAGGCCAGTCTGAGCATCGTTTAAGTTTTCATATGAAAGATAATGAGGTACATACTAGGGCTGCAACAAACAATTATTTTGAATAATCTATCGGTTATTGAACCGAATAATCGATTATTCGGATTACGAATCACTCAATTACCAAATAACTATGTAGCTATCAGCTTTTAATTTAGCTTGAGCTTTTTTATACATTGCTAACTAACAATGAAAACAATAAATGTTAATGAACTTTCCTGCTAATATAAAAGACAAATAAAACTTTTAAAAATATATTTTCCTGTCAAAATTTAAAGGCAAGGATGCACAACATTATTGCACAACTAAATTTGTTTTTCCTTAATCAAGCAAATTTAATCTAAATTTTAAATTTTAAATTTTAACAATCATTAATCTGTGTTTTGAGCACTCTGCTGTGTGTCGACACACTGTTGCAACTAAATTCTATAATCACACTTCACATTGATTTGAATGTAAGAAAAAAGTTTCTCTAATCGACTATTAAATTAGTTGCCAACTAATTTGGTTGTCGATTTTAGTCGACTAAGTCGATTAATCATTGCAGCCCTAATTGGAAGAGGCCTGTTCAGTTGTTTGGTGCCCACCAGAATACTTAAACTTAAGTGTTCACACCTGTCGGAACAAGCTGAAGAAAACTGGGCACAAACACTGGACTGGTCCACACCAAACAGAGTGTGTGTGAGAGCTACCACAGCGTGTTGACTCAAACAGCTTGTTTCTGTCTGTCCTGCAGCTTTGGCCAGTGTCGAGGACTTCCAGATCCGTCCTCACGCCCTGTACGTTCACTCCTACAAAGCTCCGGCCTTCTGCGACGACTGTGGGGAGATGCTGTGGGGGCTCGTACGACAAGGCCTCAAGTGTGAAGGTGAGTGCTGTTGACCGCCGATAAGGCCAATGACCTCTAGCCCTGAGACGGCAACCGGTAAGGTCCAGTTAGGGCTGTTTTTCAAGACTACACCTGGTACTAAGACTGAATCTGTATAGTCTGGACAAAACACTGTAACACAATTATACCAGCCAAATATTTCAGTTTTTGATACACAAGTTTTTTATTATGTTTAGATCAATTATACAGAACCTGTAAACAAAAAACCAAAAGAAATATTAATTATTTTTTGAAATTCCACAATTAGTTCCACAATCAGCACAATTTCTGTTATTCATTTTAGCTGGGTTGTTTATTTATTACTGCATTCATATTCATTTTACAATCAAATCAAATCAAAGTTTATTTGTCACATACATAGTCAAACATGGTACAACTAGCTGTGAAATGCTTTGATAACTGGCCGCTCATATGAAACAATAAGATAATATAAAGATATATCTAATTATATAATTAATATAATGATATATATATATAAGAATGTGAAAAATAAAATAGACAGATTAGAATATAAAACATATATAAAGTATATAAAGAGAAACAAGATGGTAAATAAGCATAAGATATATTTAAAAAAGTGAGAATTGAATAAAATTACAATATAAACACTAAATATGTGTAAAATATAGTGTATAAATGACGGTGATATTTTGATAAAAAATCTTTTTTTTTAATAATTATGTTTGCAATTATCTGTGAAATATTATACAGAACATGGTAAAAATAGGGTTGTTGATAGTGTTTTGTTTTGTTTTGTTTTGTTTTCTGTTAGTAAGATAATGCAGATTTTTAGTTCTGCTAATATTCACACGTAATGTTGTGCACTGTTGTGTGCGAGACAGCTGTCTACAGTTACCAGCTTACATTTCATTAGTGTAAAACATGGCATGCTGAGATCATGTAATTCTGAGCTATAGTAGCTCTTGAATTGTTACATGTTAAGTGATGTGATGCCATAAACGTGTTTACACAGACATTTAAAAGTTAGAACTGGAGAAGTTAGAACCCACCTAAAGAAAGTGCACCCAGTGCACGTTACACTTACTGGAGTCCACTATGCCTATGAACTGTAATGTAATGGTGGTGATAGGAACCAGACGTCGGATGCTACACCACACACAGCAATATGACAGGGGACGTTGTCGAATGCGCTGTCTGGTGCCTGAGACGTTGTTTTATGGTAGTTTTAGAAGAAGATTTTAGCCTAAAACTTATTTAATGTGACCACTACTCCGGAGTCCTTTTTCCATGGCCCCAGCGTCTAATCCTTATGCCCCCTTTGCCAGACTAAAGATTACCCTCAATAACAAGTGCTTTGCTTAGATCCACACAGCTGTTTAGCCCAGTCCCAGTCGCCCAGAAGGAGGTGTGGGATTGCAGTGCTATTGGGAAGGAAGATAAAGGTTACCAGGATCAATAAATGATGATACATTTAGACTGATATGATCAATATTTATTGAGCTACACATACAGAAGTCTGTCTCTCAGTATGGCGTCGGGCCGCCATGTTTGCTAACACAGCATGCAAGACGTCTCGGCATGGAGTAGGAGGTTCCTAATGGTGTCCTGTGATAATCCATCCCATGCAGCTTGAATATTCTCACACAGTTCCTGCAGATGGTGCGGTAGGGGTGGAGGTGGAGTGACACCAGGCCTTCTGGACGTCACATGACAACAAACCGTTCATCTTGGCGCTGACCACGGTGCCTCCACACACAGATTCGTTGGTCGTCTCCACCAAGACAAAAGCGGGACTCGTGACTGAAGATGACCCGCTGCCGTTCTGAGTCACTCCATGACAGTCTGGCACGACTCCATTGCAGTCTTTGGTGACGTTGACGTGGTGATAAGGGCGGCCGTTGTAGCGGCCTGTGTGCATGTAGTCCTGCGTCATGCAGGCGTCTGCCAATGGTGCTGGCACTAACAGTATGACTCATGGAGGACATCACTGGCTCGCTGAACATCCGCAATCGTGGCTGTTGGGTCAGTCAGTGATAAGGCCCATCCTTGCTTACGTCACATGTGCGGCCGAGCGTGAAACTTGAATCATTGGCATGTCTCACGATGTCAAACCCACCCCCCAGTGAATTTCGAAATGCCGATATCTGTTAACACTGTGATGCCGGGTTACTATCACCACCACTGTGAAGAATTCCGAGTTCTCAACGGTGAACCGTTTATCTTGAAAGCACGCTGCCTGACGTTGTTTGCATCTCGCTGACTGAGTTATGCTGAAATGTGTGCCCAATCTGTGAAATCGCGCTTTAAACAAACCGTGTTCTATGAACCTAAACAGAAGCTGCTTTTCATGGGCAAGTGCCTCTCTCAGTCTAAACCGGTCCTGGCGCTAGGCTCCGGATCATCTTCGTCTGGAAAACTGTGCCATGAAGCGCAAAAGTGGGCTATATTACAGCGCTGCCTCCCCGCCTGTCCTGTCGTGAGCCTCCATCGGCTTCCCCCTGCTATCCTGTTCCTGAGCTGGAATCAAAGAGACAGTGCTCCGGGATGCTTCCCCTGAGTGGGCGGCTTCCTGCCTGCTGTTTTCAAAATGGACAAAAGCTTTGATGTCCTGCTGCGCCACCGTTACGTGGAGGTCATGCTAAATTTAAGAGGTGGATCTGTGGGCGTTATATCAGCCTCTCGATTAAAGTGCGTAAGAGAAGAAGGCGCCGTAATGGCTTATTTTATGATGGAGCAATCATAGCAAGTGCATTTAATTACAGCACCACGTCCGGCTTTTCGCTGCAATGATGCGAGCGTGGTGATGGGGAAGGGCCACTCTGAGGCCACTAGTGGGTGCTGAGGAGTGTTCGTGTTGTGTGATATGAGTATGTGGCCCTAATCAGAGGGGAGGATGTTTTAGGCTGCGTGTCTGAATATATTAGGCTGATCATATTTATTCTGAGTTGTTTTTAATTGTGACACGTTTGTTCGTGTGATTTGTGTTCTTGAAGGTTGTGGGCTCAACTATCACAAGCGCTGCGCCTTCAAAATCCCCAACAACTGCAGCGGAGTGCGAAAGAGACGGCTGTCCAACGTGTCCCTCCCGGGCCCCTCGCTGTCTGTCCCTCGGCCTGTGGTCCCTGAAAGCGTGGTGATAGTGCCTGAGGAGGTACGCTCTCGCTCTCTCTCTCTCTCTCTCTCTCTCTAATTCAGGTTTAAAGAAGCTTTATTAGACGCGACTGTGTTAAATACAATGTTGCTGAAGTATAATAATCACCGCTGAACATTCATTGTAGAACTAACAGCAAATATAGAATTAATAATTTATAATCTGGAGAAATGCCTCATTAGGGGTCGTATTCATTACTCACATTAATCAAATAACAAACATTCATTTCTTCATTTCTTCATTTCTTCATCTTCAAAAGCCACTTATCCTTCTGGGTCGCGGAGGGTGGGTGGGGGAGTGCTGGAGCCTATCCCAGCCCTCCCTGGGCAGAAGGCAGGATACACCCTGGACAAGTCGCCAGTCCATCACAGGGCAATGATAATGAGCCTGTACTTACTTCAGTTCATACTGTACCTCCCTTAGTACCTAGTATCTATCAATCTATC
>JAVGWN010001345.1:0-12525 GCA_034552555.1 Semaprochilodus insignis | reverse complement strand
ATAGAAGTGTAGTCATTAATGTAGTAGGTGAAGTATAGAAGTGTACTTATTAGTGTAGTAGGTGAAGTATAGAAGTGTACTCTCTAGTGTAGTAGGTGAAGTATAGAAGTGGACTCATTAGTGTAGCAGGTGAAGTATAGAAGTGTACTCATTAGTGTACTAGGTGAAGTATAGAGGTGGACTCATTAGTGTAGTAGGTGAAGTATAGAAGTGTATTCATTAGTGTAGCAGGTGAAGTATAGAAGTGTAGTCATTAGTGTAGCAGGTGAAGTATAGAAGTGTACTTGTTAGTGTAGTAGGTGAAGTATAGAAGTGTACTTGTTAGTTTAGTAGGTGAAGTATAGAAGTGTAGTCGTTAGTTTAGTAGGTGAAGTATAGAAGTGTAGTCATTAGTGTAGTAGGTGAAGTATAGAAGTGTACTTGTTAGTTTAGTAGGTGAAGTACTTCCCTAACCTCCAGTCCTCCTTCCTGTCTACCTGTCTCAGGTGAGCGTGGTGCAGGACTCTGTGAATATCTCGGGCCAGTCCAACATGAACATGCTGAAGGTTCCTGAGTGCCAGCTGTCGGATGATCTGGGGAACCTGTGGGAGTGTTCTCGTTTCACAGACTGCTCTCTGTATGTGGGGGGTCAGGAGTTCAAGGCCCACAAATCCATCCTGGCAGGTAAAACCACCCAGCACTCTCTAATCCACACACACACCCTGCTGACTGCTACAGGACTGCATCGGCAGCGTCAGCGCTCACCTCAGCGTTCCCTAAGGAGGGGTAGGGGGCTTATGTGGGGGGTGTTTGTACATTCTTGTGTTGTAAGACCAGAGAAAAACAGATACAGCCACAAAAGAGAGTCCTGAGTTTATTAAGAAGCTGGTTTGGCGTTTTCTGCCTCTCACCATCCGGATAGCCCCAAACTGATTCACTGATGGTCTTACCTGTAAGTGCAAATGACAAAGGACAACAGTGGATCGTTACTCCTTTGTTTGTAGTACGGTGAATCTGTCTGTCCCGTTCCTTCTGGAGCGGCTAACTGCTTTCTTCACAGCTTCACTCCATCAACCGGGCCCACTAGCCTCTCTTAGCGACATGCTAAGTGGTGATGGCCCACTGGGTTTTCCAGTGCTTCACCACATATATTAATGTGCTGATGAAACATACGTATTGTGAGTGTTAAACATTACAGAACGTTTTTAGCTGATAGCTGCCAGGTGCCTGTGATTAACATCTGTGAGTGTTTGGTTGAAGTCACATGACCAGTTACCTCACATTTACCTCAGAGCTGTTATTACTGTATCCACTGATTAGAGCTAGCTGCTGCTAACGCTGCTCAGTTCACCTGAAATACGTTTAGCCTAGCTGTTAGCTACTCTCGGCTATTTCACTCTAAAACTGATCCTCTAAAGCGAGTTCATCTTTTATTAATCTTCAGACCTGAATATTTTAACTTTCTGAGGCTCATTCTGATGAACACACACCCCACAACAATCACTACACCCACATTTATACTCGGAGTGGGCTGCGTTTAGCTCCCCAGTGTTACCCGCCGCCATTCTCTCTGGCTGAAGCAGGCTGAGAGCTGGTGAGGCCGCGGTGCATGATGGGATGCAGTACACCATGAAGATAGCTCCCCCTGTATACTAGAACATCTGACTGGAGTAGAACACCATCCGGGTATCTCCAGTACACCATGAAGATAGCTCCACCTGTACGCTAGAACATCTGACTGGAGTAGAACACCACCCGGGTATCTCCAGTACACCATGAAGATAGCTCCCCCTGTACACTAGAACCTCTGACTGGAGTAGAACACCATCCGGGTATCTCCAGTACACCGTGAAGATAGCTCCCCCTGTACACTAGAACATCTGACTGGAGTAGAACACCATCTGGGTATCTCCAGTACACCAAGAAGATAGCTCCCCCTGTACACTAGAACCTCTGACTGGAGTAGAACACCATCTGGGTATTTACAATACAGCCCATGTTTGGCAGAAGGTGATCGTGTCACTGTGACATCTAAATTATGGGAATTGGAGTTCGTAGAGTCAGTAGAGACGGAGAAGCATGACAGTAGCTCTGGAGAGGCTGTGTTTCTCCTCACTGTGTTACGGGATTTTGGAGTTCACCTTGATCGATGGCCCACATTTAGCGTCCCAGAAATATCCCAATCCTAAATCCCGAATACTCACCAATGATGGAATATCCAGATAGTCTAATGTTCCGGTTCAGCTCTAGAAAATGTACAGTTAGTTAAATACGCTTCTGGATGTTTCTTGAACAAATGCAGATACGGATATCGTCCTTAAGTGCCGGTATCTGCACTGATATGGTATTGGTCTAGAACTTGTTGTCCGTTTGTTGTTTTTCAGATTTGGCATGATTAGTAGCTGTTGTTCTGTATGTTGTGTGTACATTTCATAATGAATGGACCAAAATTAATAGCCCAGAATTACTTCTACTCGTACGTCCACAGCTCTGACCTTGGCTTGGCTGTTTATTTTCCGAGGTTGCGATTCTACAGTGTAACATTTCCTTAATTCATCAAACCGGAATGTGCTTCACCAAACACTCATGATTTACCGACCTGAACCGGTTTAGGACTCTGTAAGCACAATCGGAGGTCAATATGAAAAACAGGCGGGCAGGAAAATCCAGTAGGAAGCAGAAACAGCATGCTGGTTGATCGTGCCTCAGTTTCCACCCTCAGCACCGCCTCTGTGGCGCCGAATGGCGTGTAAGTAGAGTAGAGATGCTCATATGATATGACTGACAGATTTATTGCTTCTTTGACAGCGAGATCGCCCGTCTTTAATGCCATGTTCGAACACGAAATGGAGGAAAGCAAAAAGGTGTGCGTTCCGTTGATATTACTCAGACCTCTAATATTGATCCTGATATCTGAAAGCACTGTTTTGTCTGTAACTCCTTTTTTTATTCCTTCTTCTGCACACACAGAACCGAGTGGACATCAGCGACATCGACCCAGATGTCTTCAAAGAAATGATGGGTTTCATTTACACAGGAAAGGCACCAAATCTGGAGAAGATGGCTGATAGTTTATTGGCAGCGGCCGATAAAGTAAGTGATAGCCTTTTCTAGCTGTTCTGTAAGTTCATTAGGAAGTCTGGTATGAGGAATACAGTTGAATCTAGCTTGTGACTTGGTGTTTTAAGATTTAGTGGTGAGCTCTGGAGTAGTTCGGGCACCCCGATCCAATTACTCACCGCTTATTTGCTTATATACTGTGTATATACACACACATCGTCAAATATATCTGCGCCCAGAAGGAATCAGCCATCAGGAATGAAACTTGGTGTGTAGGTTTGACATGGTGAGACATGCTAATGATTCAAGTTTAATGCTCAGCCGCACATGAGACGTAAGCAATGACGGGCCTTATCTCTGTACCTGACTGACTGTATAAGGTCGTCCTGTTGCGTGTGCCTTTCATTCGGACTCGGCTGTTGTGTTGGTAGCCTTCTTTGCAAGCGAAGTATATACCTCAGAGAAGAGTTCGGAAGCCGTTCGAGCGGTTGGAAGAGGGCTACAGGAAGCCGGATTTGTCTTATCGACAGGTTGAGCACCATACCGGTCCTCCGGATACTACCGTAGCACGCTGTTGGTGGCAGTGGGTAGAAGAAGGCGCGCACCAGCCACATAAAGGATCTGGAAGACCTACATGAACCAAGTAGACAGAGAACCGACAGATTGTCTGACATGCGCAGAGTGACCCAACAGCCATGATTACAGACACTCAGCGAGCAGTGATGTCCTCCATGAGTCATCCTGTTAGTGCAGCACCATTGGCAGACGGCTGCACCACGCAGGACTACATGCACACAGACCGTTACCACGACTGTCCTTAACACCACGTCACCGTCACCAAAGACCGCAATGGTGTCGTACCAGACTGGTCATGGAGTGACTCAGAACGGCAGCGGGTCATCTTCAGTGACGAGTCCCGCTCTTGTCTTAGTGGAGACGACCAACGTATCCGTGTGTGGAGGCACCGTGGTCGTCGCCATCGCTGTTGGACGCGCTATCAACACTTTGATTAGTCATGCTTGTTTTAGTGGTGCAGATATTTTGCTGAGTGCTGCTGATCTCTGTATCGTCTTTCTTGACCGCACCGCAGATGATGGTGTTTAGACTAAGCTTGACTGACCCTTTAAAATGTGAGAAAGTGACCCCTGTTGACCTCAGACTCTCGGACCTTTGTGTCAGTAGTTTGTCCGAGCTGTGGCGCTTTAAGACAGTGTGTATGTGTCTTTGTGTGTGTGGTTCTTCCTGTAGTACGCTCTGGAGCGTTTAAAGGTTATGTGTGAGGAGGCCCTCTGCAACGGTCTGTCTGTGGACAACGTGGCCGACACCCTCATCCTGGCAGACCTGCACGGCGCCGAGCAGCTCAAAGCACAGGCCATCGATTTTATCAACAGGCAAGCATCACTTAAAGCAAACTGCTCCGCTTGATAAATCCCCACTGCCATGGCTGTTTACACATGCTGAATGCTGGCGGCCTGCGTTTCTGTGTCCTCCTGTAGGTGCAGCGTTCTCCGACAGCTGGGCTGCAAGGATGGGAAAAACTGGAATAGCAAGTATGTAATTAGCTGATGTTTGTGTGACACAAGATTAATAACAAACTCTTATCGTCTCCGGCGAGATGCATTACGATTCATTGTTTTAGGTTTTTGGGCAGCAGCCTGCGCTCGGCTGGTTCCTGCGTATCGCTGGATTCGCGTTATTAATAGACTCCAGCTCGCTCCGGGCTTTGGAGAAAGGAACAGTCCTGGAATATTAAGATACAGAAACGTCTCAGTTTAAGGGCTTTTATCCACGTTCTCCTGTGCTGTTCTCTGACCGGGAGGAATGCCCTTTTCCGCGTTTGTTAGGGACGGGGGTGATTATTCGGGAATGAGTATATCCACATGAATTTTGTTAGTCATTTACAGTTTAATTAAGAAGCTTAAGTTGGGAAAAATAAGCAAACATTGTATATGGCCATGTGTGTGTGACATATCCAGAGACGTTTCAGGACAGGGATAACTAATACAGCGTCTTGTGCTAAGCTAAATGGACAGCATAGCTGTTCATGAAAATACTGTGAATGTAGAAATGATATATTCTGGTGTGAAGTTTTGAGTTATTGTTCTATAGGTTGAGGATAAATGACTAAATCAGCCTAAAATGAAGAGATACGCCCATCAGCCATAACATTAAACCCACCACCTCGTATCTCCACTCACTGTCCACTGTATCAGCTCCACTGACCATATAGGACACTCTGTAGTTCTACAGGTCCAGACTGTAGTCCATCTGTTTCTCTGTGTACTGTATTACCCTGTTCCTCAGTGGTCAGGACCCCCACAGGACCACCACAGAGCAGGTACTATGTGGGTGGTGGATCATTCTCAGCACTGCAGTGACACTGACGTGGTGGTGGTGTGTTAGTGTGTGTGGTGCTGGTGTGAGTGGATCAGACACAACAGTGCTGCTGGACACCTCAGTGTCACTGCTGGACTGAGAATCGTCCACCAACCAAAACTATCCAGCCAACAGCGTCCTGTGGAGCAGCGTCCTGTGGAGCAGCGTCCTGTGGGCAGCGTCCTGTGCCCACTGATGAAGGACTAGAGGATGACCAACACTGCACTGTGCAGCAGCATATGAGCTATCGTCTCTGACTGTACATCTACAAGGTGGAGCAGCAAGGTAGGAGTGTCTAATAGAGTGGACAGTGAGTGCACACAGAGTTTAAACACTCCAGCAGCACTGCTGTGTCTGATCCACTCACACCAGCACCACACACACTAACACACCACCACCACGTCAGTGTCACTGCAGTCCTGAGAATGATCCACCACCCACATAATACCTGCTCTGTGGTGGTCCTGTGGGGGTCCTGACCATTGAAGAACAGGGTCATACAGTATACAGAGAAACAGATGGACTACAGTCTGGACCTGTAGAACCACAGAGTGTCCTATATGGTCAGTGGAGCTGATAAGATGGACAGGGAGTGTAGATACGAGGTGGTGGGTTTAGTGTTATGGCTGATGGGTGTACATCACTGAATTAGCCTAGATATGCTAAGAACACCAAATTCCCAATCCCAAAATCCCAATTCCTGAAACGTGTATGACATTCCTTGGACAGTGTATGAAATGCAAATAATAGAAACAGAAAGCGGTGATTTAATACATCCATTTTTTACCTGTATTTGAACTAAAGCAGTACAAAGACGAGAGTTTTCATGTTGGAACACACACGTCTTATTAGGACAATAACAGAGCAGCAAAGGCCCTGTACGGTTACACAGCTGAAGACTGTATAACAGGAGAACCGAGTAAATTCTGGTGCTGAAACTGAAACAGTTTGTCTTTTCATTGCCCAAGTAGTAACATGGTCCTGTGTCACTGCTTCAGCGTTTCACACACACTGTCCCGCGTGTTGTGTATGATGATGATCTTTAATTCAGATTAATTCATGTATGTATATGTGTATGCTGTTGCTTTAAACCGTGTGTAACAGTCATAACGGTTCTGCATAGGCTGTATACGTGGTACTGAAGCCAGCCGTTCGACTGCCGTGTCTCCCCTCAGCATTGAACGGAGCCGTTCTGTTATTGCGGCTCTTCACGGTGTTCATTATGGAGCAGGAAGATTAGAAATGATTAATTGTGCCGCGTTTGGTATTGCAGGATATCGCTCTGAAGCAGTGTCTTTTAATGACCCGCACGCTCGGTGTGGCACCTCCTGATCCCTCCGCTCCTTCCCTCGCCGCGTTAGATTAGTCCACGCTCGCCGCCATCGACTTTTAATGTGTCTCGTGTTAATACCCTAATGTCTTTGCCCTTTCCTCGCAGCCACGCCACGGACATAATGGAGACTCCGGGCTGGAAGTCAATGATCCAGTCTCATCCTCACTTAGTGGCCGAGGCTTTCCGCGCGCTGGCCTCGGCCCAGTGCCCCCCCTTCGGCCTGCCCAGGAAGAGGCTAAAGCAGTCCTGACTCGTCGGCTTTCTGCGGCCGGGCACGCTCCAGAGGCGGCGCGGAGGCGCGTGCGGAGTCCCTCTCCTCGCAGAGGGGCAGCCTTTCTCCAGCGACGGGTTCGGTCTCGGAGCTTTACACGCTTCTGTCGTCTCTGCTGGCCTTAAACTGTTCGCCGTGGCTCCAGAAAGCCTCTCTTTTCCTCCTTTCTCAGCTCTACTCTGTGCCTGCCTTGTCCCGGAGTGACCAGGCCTTCTCCCCGCCCTTGCACTAGTTCCCAAAACCTGTCTGTTTTGATACGGGACTCTGTGGGGATGCGTGAAGGGTTTGGTTAACGGGATAAACACTGTTCTATGTAATGTGTGGTCATGATGTTTGGCCTGTTTTGCGACTAGAGTGCGAGCTCGCTGCTTTACACTTTATGAAGAGACAACATAATGCCCCATATTGATGGCACTATTTCTATGTAAGGACGGATTTGAAAGGAAAGACAGTACTCGTGAATATCGTGGAGAAGAAAACAGGTATGCGTTGGAGATGTTTGTAATGCTGTATGTGACAAAAGGGATTTTCGTCTGTGCGGTTCTGGCCCTAATTTATTCAGATGAGAGATGAGGTTACGATGCGAGAGACGGTCTTAGTCTCCACCTTCACGGAGTCGGTCTGGTGATGCTGTCTTTAACAGCACGTCACGTTCTGCGGATTCACTGGGTACAAACTCCAAAGTACTAGATCATCTGTTTAGACTGAAATGGGTCTAAGTACGAAGACCAACGCTCAGCGGCCATGAACACGTTCTCCCACTTGAGTTGGCCGCGTTTGGGTGAGAGGTTCCCATTGAAACCCCTTTAAAGTGAAGTCTTGCTGGGTCCATATTATTTGGGTTTTGGCATAGTTGTGGTTTAGGCCGCATCATTGCACTTAATGTTTTCCGAAACGTTAATGAGGTTAAACTTGGAAAGATCGGGATTTAGGTCGCTGATTACCGCTTGCTCGCAGCACCAGCCACTGCTTTTATCCTAATCCAACGGATCGTTTTCCCGTCAGTTTGGAGCTGAGTAGTTCAGTTTGAATGTGTTGGCTTTCGCGGCTGGGCTTTTATGTTATGTGGGGACAGGAATGAAAGCGGAGCCAGTGTTTCATACCTCGAGCAATCACCAGCTGCTTCCTGATCAGAAATCCGTTCGCATAAAGTTGAACCTTTTTCGGCACGCTGCTTCCTCCAAACTCTGCACCAGGTGGCTGCGTCTGACAGAACTGATGCTCACCATTGAAAAGGATTGGGATATGTAAGGGTGACTTGATATGCCAGATAAATGTCAATGCACCATAAGGTTCCGTCCACATGTATCCAGATTTTTTGGAATTCCATTGTTTGGAATTTTTTTTCTTTACATTTTTTTTTTCTTTAAATGAAAACAGCAGCGTGTGTGTGTGTTTTTTATTTTATTTTATTTATTATTATTTTTTTTGTTTTATTATTATTTTTAATTAACAAATTATTTTTGGCTTGTAAATTNTATTTTTAAATTAATAATTTTGGGGGGATTTTTTTTTTTACTAATTAATTTTTTTTAACACCCTATTTTTATTGAAAATGTGCAAAACAAGGTTCGAATTTATTGTTTCCTTAAACTCTAGTACGGAAGTGTCAGTGTGGAATGCGATGTTACTGCGCTCAGTCCTTTTAAACAGCCAAAGGCGAATATTACAAATGTTAAAAATTCAGTGATTCTAAATACGCGACTTGATGATCAGTCAATACGTCATAACCACATAAATAAAATGGGATGAAAAACTGGAACAACTCGTTTCTGAGACTGAAGAAGTCTTGCACTGAATGAAAAGTATGGAATTTCAGAATTCCGCAGTTTGTAGGCGTCATGTTGTTAGAAGATCTCTGCTTCAGCATTGCAGCAGTGTCGTCCTGAGGTGACATCAGATCCTCAAGGTGATTTCCCCCATTAGGCTGGCAGGCACATGCAGACATCAAAAACGCTGGTGTGTGTAAAATAATTATTACCGTTATGGATTTATTTTTTATTATTCTTTTATCTGGATATGTGGGGACAGGGCCTAAAATACACTGAAATTCCCAACAGCTTCTAGCTGGACACGGACGCAGGACGTTGTTCACATTTAAAGAGGAACGTAAATGGAGAGCACCCAGTAAACCACAGTGAGAGCCATTGCTTTGCATTTTGGTTCTAGATCATAAACCGGTACGTACCATCTAAGACTCCATGTGTCTTTGTACTGCCTGTTAACCACGTGGTGTTTGGAGGAATTTAATTTCCTGCTTAATCGTGTAACAACACAGTGAAATTTTCACGCTTCCAAACTTGAAATTTGCCGATTTGGGTAAACACGACTTTCACGTTTGGAGCTGGTCACCTTTTTCACTGCTCGTGATTTTCCTGGTTTTCCTTTTTGCTCCAACTCAATTTTCCAGTTACCCAGAGATGGTTTTTATATCCAGTTAACTCATGGATCTGCCTGATTTTCACTTTTCCCCGGAGTGACCGGATGAGATCGGATTTTACTTCTGTGCACATCCACATCTACATCATTTCCGTTCTTTCTGCTTGGCTTGGATAGAGGCATCAGCCCAGAACGAGAGTCCAGGCACATGGTTTTGGGATAACTCCAGCCTCCTGTATCCTTGTTTATCCTCTCGTTATCTAATGGTGGTGTGGTACTCGAGTCCAGTCTGATCTCGGCATCACCGCTCCTGGTCTCCGTCTCGACTCACTCGCCTCTAGTGGTCCTGACTACAGCACTGCCTGACTCTGGAACACGTCTATATCCAGATGTTCCGTTTATGCTTGGGTTAAATGTGGCCAAGATCCGTCTCTCCGAATGTGGTCCGATTGTAATCCTGTCACAGTGACTCCTGGGTGTGTTTACACCATGCGTTCAGGTGCGGTCCGAATGCGGTCTGATCTCTGAAGCAGCATGTTAATGCACAGTGTAATGAACCTCTCAGTTAGACTGGAGCTCACCATCGTGGACCTCATCACCTAAAACGATGACCCAGTACTTTGGAGTTTGTACCTCGTACTTACCGGACCAAATCTGGAAATCTCTAAAAGCTCTAAAAGAAAGCGCTAGGTTTAGTCCCAGGTGGTCTGTACTGGTGGTCGACCGATAATGGTGGTTGGGTATGGAGGCATTAGGAGTGTGGTTTAGGGAGGCTTGGCCCGCAGCACAGTGTATCTCAAATTTGTAAGCTAGTGACGCTAACGTTCAGTTTTCCTCAGTTAGCTGATTATTGTTGATGGAAAACCGTAGACGACTTCCCAGATCCGTCATGTTAATCATCAAGAAACACGGATTTAAACCCATACTGCTTCACAGTGACCGATTAGCCGTCTGTCAGTGCCGATAACAATAACCAAACCTGGACTTTCATAACGTTTCCTGGACAGTTCTAAACAGAATGTGGGTGTGGCTTAAAGCGGAGTGTTTATTTACTGACCACAGCTGGTTACAGACCAATCAGGAAGCACTAATGTTTTGTATTCCGTATGAACACTATTATTTAGACAGCCACTCAGCAGAAAGGAGCGAGCTTATAGGCTCACTGATGCTGTGGTGGACTTGGAAGGTATTGACGTTTGGTTCTGGATGTCAGTGTTTCCGTGCTCCGTACCACTGACGGAATTTGGTTGGCACCATAGAAGTATTGAATTTTCAGTTGGCTAGTTTGTGTGTTAGCATTCCTGCCAACCCTCCAGATGCTCCGCCCATATGTAGACACTGAGTCTGGTATCTAAAGCACAGTAAGTTGGCCATAATTGCAGGGACGTTGTCAGTACTTAGCTACCCGCCCGCACAGTCTCGCCGTTGCACGTTTGCAAGCTCACGCTGGCTTGAAAGAGTTTGGAGTGGTTTGGAGTGGATCTTTGAGTTTGTTGATTCGTCTGTTTCCTGTGGGTGTGTTTTTGTTGAAACACCGTCCCCAACATGTCGCACTAAAGCAGCGGTCTGTGGTGGGTTTCTTCATATGTCAGTCAAATGGCATTTCCTGTCAAAGTAGGTGGTCTTTGGCTACATTGGGCAACAAAATGATCCAGACTCCAGCTAGCCTAATGTTAACACAGCGCTAATAATGTTACACTGTCAACACACTGAAGACAAGCACTTGTATTGTAACTTGGATGGTAATTCTATATCATATTAATGTCATATAGTTCCAGATAGAGATTGGTGGTATTGATCTAATTCAGTATAGAAGGACTTTCCAGATGTTAGTTTAAGTTTGCGCATTAATAGAGTTAATGAGCTCGTGCTTCCTGAGCGCTGCTACTGCACACTAAGAGAGGGTAGCTGATATGGCTTCTTTTGATTGGACTTGGTTCTGTTTTGTTCTCCTGACACTAAAGAGAAATTTATTGTGTTAGACTTTGTGTGTGTTATATAGGCTGGGCCTGAACTGCATTTGTTTAGCTTTGAATACTCAAATAGTAATATTTGTGAGTACTTGAGTATCGTTCTCAAACACCCTGAAAAATAATATTTATGTTTCCAAATTAAGTGTAATGTGTTTGTTACTGTAGTTCAGGCAGTAAAGACGTGTTAATAGCCGAGCTGAAGACGCAGCTAATTTTTTGCTCACTTACCAGTCAATTTAACAGCACACCGACTCGTCCCCCAGCACACCGACTCGTCCCCCAGCACACCGACTCGTCCCCCAGCACACCGACTCGTCACCCAGCACACCGATTCTTTGGCCAGGTCTTGAAAAGCCTTCATCTTATTGGTCGACCACTAGTTTACCCACAGACCCCTAAAGTAATGTTTCCTTTTCGAAGTCAGACGTACTCCAAACACGGTAGCTCGATATTTAAACCCTAATGGATGCTGAAGATCAGTGATGGTGGATGTAAGGAGGAGCTTCGGTGGAGACGTTGGGTTGGTTGGTGATGTTCTTTGATAAGTATTTTGGGGGGGTGGAGCGTGGAACCCTGCTGTTACCTGTTAGTTACCTATAAAGGACTGAACTTGTGTTTAGACGGGGGGTGTCAGCAGCAGATCAGAGGACCTGAGCTGTCCCAGCACACCCAGTTCAGCCTGTTAGAGTTCACCGGGGTGTGGTGGAACAGTGCGGTGGTCCTCCAGGTTTATGTTTTTTTGGAAGCCCCTCGGTCAGACAATCCAGATGTGCTGTCCTCTAGAATCAGGAATACAGGATGCTGAGCATCAAACAGTGGCATTATTACAATGTGAGTTGAATGAGTATATATATTTTTCATGAGCTGTGGTATTACAGTAAAACTGACATTCTGGTTCTGAGGGATTCTGTACCGCGTTTGTGTCACGTTACACCTACTTGTTCTGTTTAAGGACGTGTTTTGTGAAGATTCTGGACTTCTTGAAAAGGTTCGGTCTCTGTAAGAATGCCTGCGTTGTCTCATTAAAAACTTTTTTCAGCATGGAGAAGTGTTATTCATCTTTTACAAGTGTGTCCATTTGTGTGCAAGTGTCCAGTATGTATAACTGTAAGCTCTAAATGTAGGTATTGTGGTATAAACCGAGTCTGTTCTAC
>JAVGWN010001343.1:0-12530 GCA_034552555.1 Semaprochilodus insignis | reverse complement strand
CTAAAACTCCACTGTGGTGTATCTTACTGATCTACAGGTTGGAGTATGATGGTGTCTGTACACTACAAGCTCTTTTAGGTCTGTATGTCGTACGTCTCACAGTATAAACTAACTAAAACTCCACTGTGGTATATCTTACTGATCTACAGGGTGGAGTATGATGGGTGTCTGTACACTACAACCGATATTAGACCTGTACATCACCTGGACGTCTCACTGTAGTAATTCAATACTCAATAAAATTAACCAACTCCCTAATCTTACCTGTGTAAAGGTTGTAGTGTGTCTGTAAGATGTGTTTTAACTACAATGGAACATCAATTAGTTAACATCATTAACTTCCTGTTTATCACTGCTTACTTTTTCTCCTCCATACAGACGTTTCTGCTGTACCATGTGACCTTGTCTTGAGGACGAGTTTCCCCTACAGATACTCTCAGTTACAGGAGGAGAGGAAGCCATGAGACGTAGGAGGATAAACCACCTGATGAAGTACAACATGTCCTCAGAGCCACTGACAGGATGTATCTTAGTTCTGACCCTCCATCCTCATCTTTCTCTACAGCAGTCTCTGTAGCACAGTGACAGCAGGACGAGGTGACGAGGCTAACACATCCAAGGAGCTCACGTTTCAGCTGGTAAAGTCTCTCTGGCTGGTACAGCTGTAGTTAAGTGTCCTCTACAGTCAGACAGACACTGTAAGATTGTAGAACTCCTGTTCTTTAAGGACTCACACCAGAGCCGGTCCTGACCAGTGTGATGCTCTAGGTAAGATTTAGGCTGGTGCTCCTTGGATGGTGGAACCAGGTAATAACAGCACCTGAGCCTCATTATAACCTCCAACACTCTAAACACAGACAGGAGTATATCACACCTAGCACTCACACACAGAGCCTGTACTCAGAGCACCTCCCTCACATGATGCAGTTCTGACCATCTCTCCTCTGTGTCTCCACCCGTATTGGGGAGGTGGTTGAGACTTTAGCGTGTGAACCATGAATTTGTGCAAAGAAGACGGAACAACAAACCAAAGATGAAGACAACCCCCACCTGCAAACGACCCCGTCCACCCAGCTCACCTGAAGATCCGGAGCTCCAAGCAAAATCCGCACTCCACACAGAGGTCAGTGATATGTTGCAGTCTATCGACAGCAGACTGACCAGTCTCGATGGGAGAATTTCCCTCGTGGAAGTTCTCTACAAAGAATTCCAGGTGCTCCGTGATAGCCTGGAGTTCACCCAGGAGCAGATTACTGAACTGGCCAAAGAAAGTAAATCTCTACACCACGCCGTCAATAACCTCACGTCTCAGCGAACGTCCATAACAAAAGAACACAGACGAAGGAGACAATGCTGGATCTCCAAGCCCGGAGCACGAGAACATCGTCTTCTCCGGCATTCCCGAAAGCCCATCTGAAGATCCTGAGAAAACCGTACAGGAATTTCTAATTACCAAACTAAAACTTCCACTTGATGCAGCTAAGGACATAACATTCCACCTCATCCACCACATCCACCGCCTCGGAGCGAAACACATTCAGAACAGAAGTCCAAGACCCAAAGTCCCCAAAGTAGAACACTACAAACACAAACAGCTAATAATGGACAAAGGAAAAGAACTGAGAGGAACCAACTACGGCATCAGTGATCAACTCCCTCCAGAAATACTAGACAGACACAAAAAACTCCTCCCATCAGAAAACAGCCAATCAGAGAAGGAGAAAGAGCTGGAGTATCTGTGGATACATTATATGTAGATGGACAATTATTCAGAGATAAAGACGTGACACCTGAACAACTGACTAATCTGACTGACCACTCAGACGCTTCATCCAGTCCTGTTATATAACTGACTTTCTGACTGACTGATTATTACTGACTGACACTGTTTGGACTAATATCACAGACTACACAGATTACACAGCAGACTCACTAATTAATTAATTAATTAATTAATTAATTTCTACCTACACATCCATCCATCCATCCGTCCACCTAACACACTGCTATCTATAGATTTCTCTCTTTCTCTTACACACACACTTTTGTGTGCATTACTTAAATAAGCTACACCATAACTGATGATTAAAAAACTCTTGCTCAATGTCTCCACTATGCGGACTAAGTACAAAAACCCCAATTTGGAGCTTCTTCTTTATTATACTTTACTGTTCCCCTGTTTTCTACTATCTCCTTCTTCTTTTTTTAATATAGACCGCTCAAAAAATTAAAGGAACACTTTTTAATCAGAGTGTAGCATCAACTCAGTTCAACTTCTGGGATATTGATCTGGTCAGTTAAGTAGTAGGGGGGGTGTTAATCAGTTTCAGCTGCTTTGGTGTTAATGAAATTAACAACAGGTCCACTACAGGAGCAACGATGAGACACCCCCCAGAATAGGAATGGTTTAAAAGGACGAGGTCATTGACATTTTGTCCTCCTCATCGTCAGCATCACTACCAGTACCATGGTGTGGTACCTGGATCCTACAGAGGTTGCACAGGTAGTCCAACTCCTGCAGGAGGGCACATCAATACGTGCCATTGCCAGAAGGTTTGCTGTGTCTCCCAGCACAGTCTTAAGAGTACGGTGGAGATTCCAGGAGACCGGCAGATAATCTAGGAGAGGTGGACAAGGCCGTAGAAGATCCTTAACCCCTCAGCAGGACCGGTATCTGCTCCTTAACCCCTCAGCAGGACCGGTATCTGCTCCTTTGTGCAAGGAGGAACAGGATGAGCACTGTCAGAGCCCTACAAAATGAACTCCAGCAGGCCACTGCTGTGAATGTGTCTGACCAAACAATCAGAAACAGGCTTCATGAGGGGGGCCTGAGGGCCCGACTTCCTGTAGTGAGCCCTGTGCTCACTGCCCAGCACCGTAGAGCTCGAATGGCCTTTGCGATAGAAGGCTAGAAAACGGCACCCTGACTGCTGTTAGGTATCGGGATGAAATCCTTGGACCCGTTGTCAGACCCTACGCTGGTGCAGAGGGTCCTGGGTTCCTCCTGGTGCACGACAATGACTTCAGACTGTCCACGAGCTCAGTGATGTCCTGGTCCACATCTGGGAGGAGATCCCCCACAACACCATCCGTTGTCTCATTAGGAGCATGTCCCAATGTTGTCAGGCATCTATACAAGCACGTGGAGGCCATACAAACTACTGAGTACCATTCTGAGTTGCTGCAATGGAATTTTGGTTAAACGGACTCGCCTGCTGCATCATTGTTTCGCTTTGATTTTCAGGGTGTCTTTGAATTCAACTCTCTGTAGGGTGATCATTTTCATTTCCATCAAACAATGTGGCATCCTTTCGTTCCTAACACATTTTTATTTTTAATCCCCATTTAATCCCCACTGATGTGTTTTCAGAGTGTTCCTTTAATTTTTTTTAGCAGAGTATATTAATACTGTACGTCACTGTTCGGGACCAACAAGACAAATTCATGTTCTCACACCAACATCCAAAAATCAGATTAACACATAATCCTACATTCTCAAATCATGATCTACACCCATATACAGCACTACATACACACACTCACACTGCTTAGCAACCTAACATGTCACACATTAAACTGTTACATGGACCATATGTGGTACTGGATCTCAGGAAAAATATAATAAGATACAAAAACCACCTTGAACATTTAAAATCAGATACACTTTACATAAACTCACCTAACAGACACGGACCAACACAAACTGAAGTCCTCTTATTACAGCTCATTACAACTCTAAACAAAGAGGCGTAGCCTCCTAACACACACTGACAACACCACTATCACAGACCCTGAAGGACCATTTATTATAATAAATATCACTATTACAGATATACAATAACCACCGCACATATCTATGGCCCTAATACTGACAATCCCACCTTTTACCAAAACCTCTTCAACCAATTCACCAACCTTTCAGATTCACCCATTATTACTGGAGGTGATTTTAACACAGTCATTGATCCAGTCTTAGACAGAATAACCAGTTAAAACCACTCATAACTGGAAATCTACAGAAACAATAAAACAGGTCATGAGCGGTTCTGGTCTTGCCAATGGTTGGCGAATAAAACACCCAAACACAAAAGAATTTACATTCCACTGAATCAATGAATCAGATTCAATGAATCAGAATATCATACATACACAGATTCACCCTGTTATAACAATATGAGGACACTGCTAACATGATGGACATGGTTGAATGAAGCCACTCAGGACACTTCAGGTCCTGTGCCCAACGCTGGAGTTTCCTCTTCTGATTTAAAGGTGTTTAAAGGTGTTTTTGTGTTCAGCTGCTTGAATAAAAGTGTATGTTTATGATCTGATCAGTTTATCTAGTCTTTTAGTAAAAACCCACTACATTAATGTATACAGTCAACAATATCTGCATTATTTATCATAGGTAAGTATCACATGATTAAAAGTCTGTTGGGTCAGTGATGTTGTGTTTAAGTACAGTGTTAAGGTGTAATTTATTGATTGTTTATTCATTCTAAAGTAGAGATCAACACTGAAATCTGAAACCCTTCCATTATTATTAAACTGCTTCAAAACAAGCACATAGGAATTCTTACCAGATTAGAAATACAGTCGCTACAGGGGAAACATGTGAAACGCAGTAAACACATGAGAGTGTTTTTCCAGAGTAACACACTGAATTCAAACTGAAATACAAAACCTCTATTAACTAGTTTTCACTTCTCTCTCCCTCTTTACTGAAAGACAATACAGGAGGATTTACATGTACAGATCAGAAAGCTGAATTAGAGTCAGAATTAAATACACTGTGGAATTAAATCAAAGCACAGCTGGATTGGTTTTAACCGTGTGGTGCTTCAAAGTGGATGAGTCATTAAAATAAGTCATTACAGTGAAGAAGAGAAAAGCAGTGCAGAGAGACGGTGTTTAAACAGGTGGTACATACGATATTCCATTATTCCCTGGAATATCGAGAGAACAGAGGTACCTGCTGTTAATGCGGGGTTTGAGCACAGTGAACAAGCCTGGTAGCAAACCCTTTATCATCTCAGCCTGGCAGTATGAAGGAACAGGATGACTGACATAGAGGGGTAACATTTTCTTTTACTCCTGGTGATAGAGTCTGGCTCTCAACGAAAGTCCTGTTTTTGTTTTTTTCGCCTGCCTTTTGACTCTGATTCCTGTTTTCTCCTCCGATTTAGTTTAATCCAACCACTGACTTCTTCATGTTTTTTCTCATTAAGTAATATACAGCATTTGCATCTTACTCCTGCGTCTGAGTGTGACAGTGGGCAGTGACATGAATTTATGATTTAATTATAATTTATAATTTGTTTATTTATTTACACACCATTTTAATGATCAAAGTTAAATAAAGTAAATCGTCTGTAAGAGTTTATTTAAAACAGAAATACACTTGTGCTGTCGGTCTCTCTACAAATCCATGTAGTGGCCTAACTTTGTCTACAATTCCAACAGGCTGCATTTCAAATCTTTCATTATATTCAGCATCTCTTAGATTGATAAATGTTCAGACATATGTTCCAATAACTCTACATTAGGCTGTGGTTGAGATCATCAGTGAAACTGGTGACAGTGGATTTTCTGATTGCTACATAATATGAAAAGGGTGAACAGAAATAAGTCTTTAAACTGTTTCTATCTGGATTAGTAAGTTTATCTACATTAATAAAAATCAGTGTTCCTTCTCAAAATGGAACTGGTCCTCACAAAGAATCAAAACAGGTGATGTGTGTAATGATGGTCCTCCAATATACTCAATTCCCGAAAGGCCCCCAGCGTCCCCACAAGTGGTCAGAATCCATTATGGTAACATATCTGTAATTAGCAGTGATATGATTCACAGTTGGGTTTCGACATAGCACGAAGGTATTTTACAGGTCTGTAGGACCCTGGGGAGAGGGTGGGTTCAGCTATGTAACAATTCCAGCAGGTGACCACAATGCACAAAAACAGGTATACATGTGTATGTGTGTGTGTGTGTGTGTGTGTGTGTGTGTGTGTGTATACATATGTATGTATGTGTGTGTGTGTGTGTGTGTGTGTGTGTGTGTGTGTTTGTGTGTGTGTGTACTTACATTTCTTCAGTCCTGGTTTGATTCTTTTCTCACCTCCATGTTCCACCCTAAACACACACACACACACACACAAACACACACAAATATTTTTTATAAAAAAATCAAAGTGTCTGTCTGTCTTGTGTTCTCTCTCTCTCTCTCTGTCTTGTTCTCTCTCTCTCTCTCTCTCTCTCTCTCTCTCTGTTCTCAATGCTGAACATACATTGTATAACCATTATCAACTAAAAGTTAAGGTTTAAGGTAACAGTGGATTTAAAGTGGCAGTGGTTAACAAACAGTGGGGCTTGAAAGTTTGATGACCATAGTTTGAAGTCCTAAAAGTAACTATAAGAATTAAACAAATCAGAAAAAAAAATTAGAAAAAAATATTACAGTTTTTTATTGACATCTGTAAGTATCTGTAAAAATATGTGAACCCTGAAGATAAGTAGATAATCTGAAGGTGAATTACAGTCAGGTGTTTTCAGTCAATGAGATGATCGAGTGAGAGTGGGCCTGTTTTATTTTAAGAAAAGGGATCTATCAAAGATCTTTACATCACATTTGTGGACATTTATCATCCCATGAACAAAGGGGATTTCTGAGGAACCTCAGAAGAAGCTCATCACAATGGAATCCAAGATAACTTTCCACCATCAGGAGAACACTGAACAACAATGGTACACCATGAGAACTCAAATGTTAATTCATTTTAAGTCATTTCTATTTAAAGTGCCACTGAACTCCTTTATTCACCATATTGTTCTCTGACATCAAATATTGAAGGTTTGTGATTTTGTTTAGGGTGAAAAAATACCTACATGCAGTTTTACATGCCCATTCACATTTGGTCCTTGAATGAAACGACTGGTGTCAAAATAGACAGCAGGAGAATACAATGCACCTGGACATCAATACAAAGTGGATTAAATTTGTTCCTCACTATGGAACACTCAGTTTAAGATGATCTGCTTCAACTGGCAAACATGGATACAACCTCTATTCACCGATATGTTATTGTTGTGGGACTCCTATATACACTTCCAGTAATCCTGGCCAATATTTATGCGCCAAATTGGGATAACCCTAAGATCTTTTCTCCCGCTTACCAGACACGGCGACTCATCACCTTATTTTCGGGAGTATTGTGTACTCTGCCCTGTCTTGGACTGCAGTTCACTTTAAAAAGTTTTTTTATCCAGGTCTGCAAATACGATACAGTCGATTCTGGAATCTTATGGTGTAGCAAATGCATGGTGGTTTCGTAATCCCAACTCTAGAGAGTATTCCTTTTTTTCTCTGGTCCACAGGACCTATTCCCGCACTGATTACTTTTTTTTGGATAAAAGACTTCTGCCCTTTATCACCAACTGTGATTATGGAGCTATAGTTATTACCGATCATGGTCAATTATCTATGAAAATCCGTATTCCTAATACACAGTTCAACTACTGCCCTTGGAGGCTCAATCCATTACTATCATCAGAAGAAACGTTTGTCAATTTTATTGCATCAGAGGTTAAACAATTTCTTGTAATTAATCAACCCCCCGCTATGCCCTCGCTAATTGTGTGGGAGTTGTTGAAGGCATGTTTACGAAGCGTATGTCATTACGAACTGAATTCGATCTCCTCTCAACACGGCAGGCCGAATATCTGATTTCTAAATCACGCCACGGGAGCTACAAACATGGGGAGAAAGCTGGTCGGTTACTCGCCCATCAATTGCGGCAAAAAATTTCTAGTCAAACTATTTCAGCAATTAAAGACGAGCTAGGACTCATAAATACAGACAGTCTTAAAATTAACAATTGTTTAAAAAAATGTATCAATTATTATATACATCAGACTCATGTTCCAATCTCTCTGTGCTGGAGGACTTTTACCAAGCCTGGCATATCCCTTCCTTAGACTCGGAGATGGCTGCTGAGCTTGAAGAATATCTCTCAGTAGAAGAGATAACAATAGTGATCAAATCTATGCAGAGTGGTAAATCTCCGGGGCCAGATGGTTACCCCACAGAGTTTATAAAATATTTTCTGATTTTCTCTCCATTATTACTATCGGTCTTTGAAGAATCATTTTCATCACAGTCCCCACCTTTAACTATGTGTCAAGCAGTTATTTCTCTTATTCTGAAGAAGGATAAAGATCCTCTGGACTGTAATTCATACCGACCTCGCTACAAAATGCGGATGCCAAAATCCTCGCTAAAGTCCTGGCTCATTGTTTGGAGGAAGCTCTTCCTACTGTTATATCACAGGATCAGACTGGTTTTATTAAAAATCGATTTCCTTTTTTTAATATTAGACGCCTACTAAACATCCTTTACGGCCCCTCCACACCCGGTGTATCTGAAGTAGTGTTATCGCTGGATGCAGAGAGAGCCTTCGACCGGGTGGAATGGAACCTAGAATCTGCTGAAACGGATCGGGTTCGGCCCTAAATTTATATTGTGCATAAGGATTTGGTATAAATGTCCAATGGCTGCTGTGAACACTAATAATAATTTGTCCACTTATTTCGAACTTCATCGTGGTACAAGACAGGGGTGCCCCATGTGCCCATTACTTTTCACAATTGCAATGGAACCGCTTGCTATAGCCCTAAGGCACAATGTAGACATTAAGGGAATAGTGCGTGCTGGGTTGGAACAGAAAGTCTCGCCTTATGCAGATGATATGCTGATATATATTTCAGATCCCCATTCAAGCATTCCAAAATTAATGGCCTTACTTACAGAATTTGGAAAGATTTCTGGCTACAAAATAAATTTTCAGAAAAGTGAATTGATGCCTACAGGTACTGGGGAAGCTCTGGTGTCGTCGGCATCTTCCCCATTTAAACTTCGCTTTAAAAAGTTTAAGTACCTCGGGATTTGGATTACGCATAACTATAAGGATTTATATGTTGCCAATTACCAACTTCTATTCTCCCAGCTGAAACAAGACATGTGGTCCCCTCTAACTCTTTCTCTGATTGGCCAAATCAATACAGTAAAGATGAGCATTTTACCTACATTCTTATATGTATTTCAGTCTCTTCCGGTGTTTTTAACTAAATCGTTTTTTCTTTAAGTAAATAATTTAATATTGGCCTTTATCTGGAACAAAAAACCCCTCGAATAAAAAGAAACATACTGCAGAGAGGTCGGAATTCAGGGGAACTGGCACTTCCTAATTTTCTGTTCTATTACTGGGCAGTGAATATAAGGGCACTGTTATATTGGATGATGAATGAAGCTGCCACACCCGTATGGTTAGCCTTGGAGGGGTCGTCTGTTGGGTCCACATCCCTAGCGGTGCTATTGTGCTCTGAATTGCCACCTACACAGCCTATTACTAGCTTCAGCTCTAACCCAGTTGTCATATATTCAGTCAAGATTTGGAACCAGTTTAGGAAGTCCTTCTCCCTAAGGGGTATGTCACAGGCAGCGCCGACTGTCTAGAATCATATGTTTCTCCCATCAATGATGGATGACACCTGTGCTATTTGGGCTAAAAGGGGTGTACTCTGATTCTCTGATCTGTACTATGATGGCAGTTTAGCTTCCTTTGAACAGCTAATACAGAAAAATAACATTCCTAGATCACACTTTTACAGATATCTACAGCTTCGGAACTTTGTATCCTCCAATTTGGACCGTTTTCCATCAATTCCTCCCACCTTTGTTAGAGTCAGTCTTTAAATATTAAACAATTCATAAGCAATCAATTAGCATAAATTATGAGCTGCTCAATTCACATAATTCCACCCCATTAGAACTTCGTAAAAGTAAATGGGAAACAGATTTGAGCGAAATAATACTAGAAGAAACACGGCACAAAATAATACAAGGAATGTTCTAATCCTCTATATGTGCACGGCATGTCGTCATTCAGTTTAGGTTGGTACATCGCCTACATTCGTCCAAAGTCAGACAAAGTAAGATCAGGGCTGATTTGGACCCTACATGTGACCGATGTGGGCTGACTCCAGCTTCGCTTTTGCATATGTTCTGGTCGTGTTCAAAACTGTACACCTTTTGGAATTCTGTGTTTGAGATTTTCTCAAAGTTCTCTGGGAAAATAGTGGAGCCATCCCCATTCATGGCATTGTGTGGTCCTGATGGATACCTCTCTCGACAGAGGGGACATAAACATGTTTGCCTTCTGCTCTCTCCTTGCTAGGAGATTGATTCTGTTTAAATGGAAGGCTATTAGCCCCCCGACATACGGTCACTGGATCAGAGAGGTCCTGTACCATCTTAAATTGGAAAAGATTAGTTATACTTTAAGGGGGTCCACTACGAAGTTTTATGATATCTGGCAGCCTTTTATGACCTTTGTTCAGGATATGGACGCAGGTAGTGTGACAATGTAACAAGGGCTTCTTTCTTTCTTTCTTTCTTTCTTTCTTTTTTAATTATTATTAAATCCCCCCCCTTCTTCTCTCTATGCAAACCTGGCTATGTGTCTGTGCATATATGATGTTGTTATGTCTGGTATCACAACAGTTGGGGGATGGGGAATGTGTTTTGTTCTGTGTTTACCTTCTTTTTTTCTTCCTTTCCTTGTGATATAATGTGAAAACATAATAAAAAAACCTGAATAAAAAAAATGTAATTGAATAAAGGCGTTGCAAAGTAACATTTACTGAAGAGTTAGTTATTCAGTGCACTGAGAACGAAGAGTAACCTTTACTTCTATATATGCACTGCTCAATTTACTAGCTGTGTTTACGTGGAAAAACATTTTTTAAGTAAATCATACTCCTCATTTTTTTCGGTGCATAGATGATTCTTATATGGTAGAGTGGGCATCACACTGAACACCCTCTCTACCAGTTTGATTGTTTATTTGCTTGAGTGTTATGCTAGTTATCATTACTATCATTGGTCAATGATTAATTTGGGCTTTATGGAACCATTTATTCATAATTATTAAAATAGTATGATAATTTTAAACTTCTATCCTTATTTAATATTTAATTAAGATCATGTAACCAATTAGTCATGCTGACTACCATATTTATTCTAAACTGTTACACTCTCTGAAATTTCTGGGCCTTAATCTGAGCCAAGAAATCTCATTTCCAGTGTTTCCAGCAACACTAAAACAATTCAAACATGATCCTGACAGATCTTGCTGTTCATTACCAGTGACTGCAAATGTTATAAAGCATATATACATCACTGACTTCTTTGTCTCTTCCTATTAGCAAACTGGAGAAGATCTCAAAATGGCAAATCCTGTCTACTCAGAAGTCTCAAAACAAGCAACAACCTCTTTCAAAACTTTCACTATCTGAGAGGTTCATACTATGGACATAAGTCTTATTATATTTTCAAATTGAATGCCTGGAAAAAAACTGTAGAGCTGCAATACAATAGCATGCAATTTAATGTTTAGCAGTACAGTGTACTGCAGAGTTTACTGTAATATCTGTTACTGTGCTACATCATATTGTACTGTAATAACTAAAATATTATAATGGAGTATCATAATATAACTCTAACAAAGGATACAGTCACAAAACTACAACTTACAATTATTGTACAGTTACCAAATTATAATGTACAAGTAATTTACATTAACTACAGTATACTGTACAGTTACTATAGTATAGTGTACAGTTATCGTACTACAGGACTTAAATACAGCTGTTATTACCTGAGATTACTGATTGCGCAGTGTGAAGTGAGCTTCACTATTGACTGTCCTGGGTGATTGTAGGTCAGATCCAGTTCTTTCAGCTGTGTGGGTTTTGAACTCAGAGCTGAAGCCAGAGAAGAACAGCCTTTCTCTGTGATCATACAACCAGATAATCTGCAGAGAGAGAATGAGAGAGATGACTCAAATTGGTATTTAACAGAATTTAACAGAAAGTTAATACAGACTGACAGTTCCACAAACTTAATTATTACCTAAAAATGTAAAATATAAAAATCTATCTGAACCAGGGTGGGAGTAAGTCACACATATGCCAGTCTCAAGCAAGTCCCAAGTTAATGTGTGAAGACATATTTGATAATTCAATCCTCAGTGAAGGTGGTAGCTGTTTAAAGGATATGATTATTGAATCAGCGTTGTCGTCCAAGACAACTGCACTGAACACGAGGTCGAGCGGTTGGCATCAGTGCTGCTTTGTGTTCAAATCACAATCCTCTCGTTCACTATAGTATAGTTGATTGCTAAGGCATTGCTAGGAGGTGACCTTGGTGTATGGGGTGCATATTCAGTGGTCATTAGGGGTTGGTAACATGTAGCTACATAGTTGGTAAGATGTACAGGGTGGTTGGCAAGGTGTTGCTATGTGGTTGGTAAAGTGTTGCTAGGTAGTTACTATGGTATGGGGTTGGTGGTAGGGTGTTGCTTAGAGGTTGCCTCTGTGTATTAGGCATTTACTGAGTGGTTGTTACTAGGTTACCAACTTCTTAATCTAAATCAGTGAGGCCAATCATTCTCTGAGTAGAGAGTTTCTGAGCCAT
>JAVGWN010001342.1:0-12531 GCA_034552555.1 Semaprochilodus insignis | reverse complement strand
TCCAGACGTCCTACTACTCAGGAACTACCTTCTCCTCCAGACGTCCTTCTACTCAGGAACTACCTTCTCCTCCAGATGTCCCTCTACTTAAGACCTACCTTCTCCTCCTCCAGATGTCCTCCTACTCAAGAGCTACCTTCTCCTCCAGACGTCCTTCTACTTAAGAACTAAATTCTCCTCCAGACGTCCTTCTACTTAAGACCTACATTCTCCTCCAGACTTCCTTCTACTCCAAATTTACCTTCTCCTCCAGATGTCCTACTACTCCAAATTTACCTTCTCCTCCAGATGTCCTACTACTCCAAATCAAGATCTTTTCCTTGTGGTTTCTCAGTTAGATCCATAGAAACACCACAATACCATTAACAGTACCACTGCCATGTTTACACAGATGCCAGTTCAGCATGAGGCACAAGCAGCAGCAATATGGGGACGCAGCACGATGGCTGGCGGTTCACCGTGTTATAGACTATTAAGGTTCTTGCCGGGGTGCTCCAAACCCAGCTTTAATCCTGCGCTAACGATATCATAATCCAGCAGTCACGCTTAGCCTTGTCTCCATATCAGTCACGCTCAGGGAAACTTTTTCATTTCCCACCCTGACATTCCACAGCGCAATGTAATTAAGCACACACGTAGAGAAACGTCCCGCAACGCCGGAGAAGGACGAGACCGGGTTTTATTTGTTTAGCTGCTGCTTCCAGGGACTGAAATCAAATCTGCCTCTTGCTCTCGCAGTGTTCTCTGTGGGTGTTTGGTGCTGTTATCTGGGAAGATGACCCCCCGTGTCTTTAGAGAGGCACTGATTTACTAACATGCCTTTAACACGTCGTATTGATTCCTATTTGACTTGTAAATTTTGCCCCGTGACCCGTTCGGCTGTGTGGGAGAGGGAAACAGCAGTGAGCGCATCCACAGCTTTCATTTCATCCTTCTTTTATCCGTCTCGGTACTTCTCACAACTTCTCATTTTCATATCAAAGCAGGGATTTAGTACATAATAAACCAAACAACTATCATGGCATTCATTTATTACCGTTGTGTTATTGCTGGAGCAGGCTGGATCGGTGAACTGGGATTGTTGGACCTGCCATGCCTTCAGTACACGACATGGATGTCAAAACTCCCCTCTGTGATGATGCCAGTGGAGAACCTTCAGGGCCCTCAAGGGCTTTTTTGATAACCCAAAAAGAACAAAAGTAAAATAGACTGACCTACCAAAAGTCACATGATCAGTATGCAAACTGATTATGAAGGGGTGCTACCAGCGGACGGCTTGGGAACGCCCACACATGTTGTGAGGTGTGAGTGAGGTTGAACGCTGGTCAGTGTGCTCATAGCAAGGAGACCTGAATTATCATACAGAGTCTGAACGAGGCATGATCGCGGAATGTTTCGAATTGGCTCATGTCAGAACTCTCCAGAATGCTCCCCCAACCAGTTCTGGATAAGTTGGACCCAATGGCACGGTCCATTATCCTGCTGGAATATCCCATCATTGTGGGGATATGTGAAGTCCATGCAGGGCTGCAAACGGTCATCAAGCAGTGAAACGTAGCGAGCACCGGTCAATGACGTGTTTATATGGACCAGTGGACCCAAGCCATGCCATGAGAACACACCCCACATCAATATGGAACCACCACCAACCTGCACAGTGCCTTGGTGACAACTGGGGTCCATGGCTTCATGGGGTCTGTGCCACACACGAGCCCTACCATCAGCCTGAAACAACTGGTATGGCGGCTCATCGGACCATGCCACATGTTTGGAGTCCTCTAGGGTCCAGTCAGCAACCTCACTATCCCAGGTGGATGTGGTTTCGGTCAGAGTCGCTTGTCTGTTCACATGGCCAGACGCCGCCGATCAATATCACCAAGCACCCGTGGGCGGCCACTGCTCTGTCCACTGTGGGTGTTAATGCTTTCTATGATGTATTCCCGGTACATACGTGACACTGTGGATGGGGAATGTTAAATGCCCACACAACTTTGGAAACTGAGTGTCCCATCTGTCTGGCATCCACTATCATGCCTCGTTCACACTCCGACGATTCGCGTGATTACGTCACATGTGTGGCCGAAACTTGAATCATTAGCATGTCAAACCCACCCACCAAGTTTCATTCCTGTTGGTTGATTCCTTCTGGGTGCAGCTGTTCTATTGACAATGAGTGTATATGACTTGTAACCGTGTAGCCTATATAACGTTTATGCAAGGCTTAATTGAGAGTCATATGATGCTCAAATCAGCACATTCACCAGAACATGGAAGATCCATCGTATGCGGGTCCCAAAAAAGGTTTTTCCTTCCAGCACATATTTTATACACTTCCTATACAGGCTACATCCCACAGTGTACTGGCATCAGGCCACAGCCAGCAGTGCAGCCTTCATCTTACATAACTCAAAGCTATAATACAATAACATCACAGAGAACGTAGACTTCTACACCAACCAGCACTGCAATACCTTCCCTACAGAACCGCTCTGCTCACGACAGGCACAGCTTCTGTCCAGTGGAGAGGACATAACTGAGTTACAGCCAGGCAGCTGGGATTATCCCGAGGAAAAACAACACCAGGAAAGCCATAAAACATACAGCATCCCACACGCCTTAAAAAGATGGATAAGGTAATGATTCTGCATAGAACCACAAACACCCATAGAACCTTATGCATGCTTAAAGGCTTCTATGCATGGTGAAATGGTTCTTCAGACTGCTGGGGAATGTGTTGCATGTGGTTCTACACATAGCGCTATTGAAATGGGTTCTATGTAGCACTAAAAAAGGCATAGCAGAACCCTTGTTGGTGCTATAAACAAACATATGTGACTCCTTCTCCACCAATCTAACTATGCATAGAACCACTGAAGCATGCAAACGTTTTTTGCGTGCTCATGCTTCTGTATAGAACCACTGTCTTTATGAAGGAACCATCTTTTTTGAGTGTGGGATGAACATCTTGCTATACCATAATTTATGGACCATATCTTACCTATGATACACATATATATGTCTGTATACACACACCCACTGACCATGTTATCAGCTCCACTGACCATGTAGGACACTCTGTAGTTGTACAGTTCCAGACTGTAGTCCATCTGTTTCTCTGTATACTGTATTACCCTGTTCTTCAATGGTCAGGACCCCCACAGGACCACCACAGAGCAGGTATGATGTGGGTGGTGGATCATTCTCAGCACTGCAGTGACACTGACGTGGTGCTGGTGTGAGTGGATCAGACACAGCAGTGCTGCTGGAGTGTTTAAACACTGTGTCCACTCACTGTCCACTATATTAGACACTCCTACCTTGCTGGTCCACCTTGTAGATGTACAGTCAGAGACGATAGCTCATCTGCTGCTGCACAGTGCAGTGTTGGTCATCCTCTAGTCCTTCATCAGTGGGCACAGGACGCTGCCCACAGGATGCCGCCCACAGGGCACTGTTGTGCTGGACAGTTTTGGTTGGTGGACAAGTCTCAGTCCAGCAGTGACCTGCTGTGTCTGATCTACTCATACCAGCACAACACCACCACGTCAGTGTCACTGCAGTGTTGAGAATGATCCACCACCCACATAATACCTGCTCTGTGGTGGTCCTGTGGGGGTCCTGACCATTGAAGAACAGGGTAACATTAAGCATCTGACTCAGAGCTAAGTTAAAGCAGCTCAAACACTGAGGGTGAAGATGAGAAGCTGGATGTTTGGGTCTATTGTGACACTTCGAGGACTGTTTATACACCAGAATAGCCCTCTACAGCAGCACGGCGCTATCAGGCGTACACAGTTCATTAGCATGTCTTATTCCGCTGCTTTAAAGGGCACAGCTAAATCTGAGTTCGCAGTCCAAACCTCTCATTTCCAGGCCCACAGGATGAAGACACCATTCGCGCAGTGTTATAACTCCATCTCTCTATTTTCTCTGCCTCCTGCTCTTTTCGCAGAGCAGGTGACAGGAGTGGCATTCCGACTGGAAGAGTGGGCAGGCCATTTTTAGCACAATTATTTCCCCTCTCTCTCTCTCTCTCTCTCTCTCTGCTCTGTGTCTAGCGCTCCTGCTACCACTTTATCTCTTCCCCCGTCGTTAACATTTCATTCTTATCTGGGCGTGTGACAGGGATCAGCTTTAATAATGCAGCCACTTACAAAGGTGACAATGTTTGCTGACCGCTCTAAAGGACAAGATGGGGAACTTTCTTCGCTCCCTTAAAAAGAGGCCTGTCAAACTTCTCCTCCGTTCACTTCAGCACTCATTACCTGCACAGTCTGGGGCACAAAAGAGCCGATAGACCCAAAACACGCCCACCCCCACCCTCCATCTCGCCCACCCAATGCTTTCCTGCAGAATTACGGCTGTATAGCAGCTTCTAATATTAGAATGTGATACGGGAGAATCTGACGTCAGTACGTTGACTCGATGTAACTCTTGACTGTCGCTATCATCAAAGTAACAGCTGCACCCAGAAGGAGGTGTGGGATTGCAGGTGTGTTGGGAAGGAAGATAAAGGTTACCAGGATCAATAACTGATGATAAATTTAGACTGATATGATCAATATTTATTGAGCTACACATACAGAAGTGGCATCTCTCAGTATGGAGTCAGGCCACCATGTTTGCTAAGTTGTATAGAGGTTCCTCATGGTGCAGGGGGAACCATTTTTGAAAACGGTGGTAGGACTATATACATCACATTCTCCATCGATCTGAAGAACCGCTTCACCATGTAAAGAACCATTTAAGCGTGCGAATAGTTCTTTGATTGTTCATGAACTGCCCACAGGATGGCTCTTCATCAAAACCCCTGAAGAGCCATCATTAAGAATGTAAAATCAACCAATTCATGATTAAATGGTTCTTTGTGTGTTGTGTATCGTGACAAGCTTGACACCAATTAATGAGTAAACAGCTGGAGATTATATGTATATTAACAGCTGGAGATTATATACACACACGTGTGTGTGTGTGTTTACATATATATATGGACCGGTGTTCATTCATGTAGTGACTCGACTTAAACACACATGCTGCTGAGATATATGACCTTCGGAGATCTAGGTTCTAGGTGTCAAGCATCGGGACTCTTCCTCTGCCTCCGCCGAGTCCGGGGACTACACTCCCCATGATTCCCTGCTCCTTGAACACCACGGGTGCCATCTCCACCAAACAGGAACAACTTCCCCGCCCTGCGTCACCAGAGTTCTGATTAACCTCACCTGTCTTCCATTTACTTGTTGTGTATATGTACCTGCCCTTGTCAATAACACTTGGTGAAGTATTGCCGACCCTGGTGTTGCTTACTGAGCTTCTTCTATTGCTATCTGTATTCCAGTGTTTGACCCTCTTCTGTCCTTTGGTTTTCGTCTTTTGCCTCTCCCTCTTGTTTGATCGCCTGATTTCTTATCGTCCTGGTTTTGACCCCAGCCCGTGTCTGGATTTACGCCCCGCCTCGCCCATATCTGTTTTGGTCGCCCTGGTTCAGCCATTCTGTTTATTTGGCAAATCGACTCCCTCACGACCCTGCATTAAAATCTTGTTGCAGTTTACCTCCGCGAGCGTCTGGCTCGCTAATCCAGTGTCACAATAGGTCCGCCTAGTAGAGGCTCTTCTTCTAACAGAGACTGCCACCACCATGTTTCTACAGTAGCCCAGAAGAGACAAACCACACAGTGGCTGTAGAGAGAGACTCTACGTTCCCTACACGTTCTAATAAAGTTTATAAGAAAGTCTTTTTGATCTAATGATCAAAGAAGGTTTAAAGATGTTCATAATAGATAACAGATAATGTTCCTATAGGTTCAGTGAAAAATCCCAGCCCAACATTCGGAACAAGTTCTATGGATGTTCCTGAGATCCTGAGGTGACAGAATGTTTTACAGAACATTCTCCTAACTTTACAAAGAACATTCTGGGAACCAAAAGAAAACTTGCCCACAGGACGCTGCTGCCCACAAGACGCTGATGCCCACAGGACGCTGTTGGCTGGATAGTTCTGGGTGGTGGACGATTCTCATTCCAGCAGTGGCACTGAGGTGTCCAGCAGCACTGCTGTGTCTGATCCACTCACACCAGCACAACACACACTAACACACCACCACCACGTCAGTGTCACTGCAGTGCTGAGAATGATCCACCACCCACATCATACCTGCTCTGTGGTGGTCCTGTGGGGGTCCTGACCATTGAAGAACAGGGTAGTACAGTATAGTGCTGACCTTGTGTGTGCGAGTTTCAGTTCAGCTGAGAACCTGCTCAGGATTAAAGGCGCTCGCGGTCTCAGCGCGGTCTCATACCGGGCATAAAATAAGTCTTATTATAAGTTTTGTAATAACCAGCAGATTGCAGATCTCCACATTTTCCTCGTGCTGAGTTAACTTTTCCCACGTTCTTATTATTCCTAATGAACGGCCTCATTAATTTTAATGAACGCGCCGAACGTTCGACCTTTGACCTCATATAAAAATGTCACCTTTATTCCATTGTGCCCAACGCACGCAGACAAACCAGGGAAGGCCAACAAAATGTCATCCGTATCAGCCGAAAGAGCTAATAACATCTGATGAAATGATTCCTGCCACTTCACCGTCTGAAGAAGAGTCACCTTCGCTCCTCCGAGGAGGTAAAAATACCACACATCTGCATCTGAAAGTGGCCGGATAAGGACCAAATTCAGATCCTCAGCTCAGTATTAAAGCAGCAGATTAACGGAAATGTCATTCATACACCACCCGGGCTCTGCACGCCATCAACAGATACGTGAAGGATGGAGATATCAGAGGAGAACTTAATCAGGCTGAGAACGAGGAGACGATGGACGATTCAACAAGACAATGACCCCAAACACACACGCTAGAGACCGGTTTCTAAACAGGAGGAAGCTGCTCATATGACCCTGGCGACCTCCTAATGGAGGGCATTCTGAAACTGGGAATCCAACCAAAGGTCAACATGGCAGGGACGAACAGGCCAAAACCGAACCACAATGCTGCTAGAAGTATTTCGTCACTGTCCAATGAAAACCATATATACCTCCACTTTTGTCCATTTTTACTTTTATGCATCATTTGAACACGTCAGCTGCTGTTTACACCGAGTGAGAATCTCATGATGAATGGACCAACAGAAATGGCCCAAAACTGTTTGGAAAGACATCTGGTTCCATCGACTTACATTAAAGTTAAATGAGGTTTTTGGCCTCTCCTGTAAAGATACTTTGGCCTCTCCTGTAAAGTTGCAATTTTGGAGATACTTGTTTTTCTTTACACAGCGATGATTTGCTTATTGCCCACAGAAAAACATGCGTCTAGATTTATGTCAACAGAACTGACCAGAATCGTTTGGTATGAAGTCTGGTTCCATTGACTTACATTATAATGAAATCAGGTTTTGGCCTCTCCTGTAAAGCTGCCACGTTGGAGGTACTTACACAGTGACGATTTCCTATCGTAGACGTGTCAAAGACGTAGTAGTAAACACAAAGACTCTAGCTTGAACCAGTATTTCCAATGGACCACGATCATTAGTTTAAAAGTGCCATTCAGAAATAGCCATTTGGCCAATTTTGGTGAGGCCATTTTTTGCCATTTGTGCTGCACACAGAGGGATTCTTCTTGCGCATTTAACCCATCCATGAAGTGAAACACTCACATACACACACACACACTAAGGAACACAACCACTAGGGGGCAGCGTGTCAGGGGAGGGCGTGAACACGGTCCCCCAGTACCAGAAATTATTCAGTTGAGATTCCGCATTTGGGGAATTTGCAAGGGTCAGCACAACCGAGTGCAATGGCTAAGCCTATCTCTGGGTGAACCACCTTCGTGATCATGGTATCGCCCCTGCCAGGTAAGTATTATCCATTGCTGTGCAAAACCTTGGAGTGTGGAGTGTGTGAAAACTGTTTTTAAATGCATTTTTAAACATATCTTCCATTTACTTTTAGAAGTAAAAACTTTCTTCAGTTAGTTTAGATATTAGTACAAAGCCCCTGCACAGTATTTGTATTTTTCTGCTTTTGTAATACTTTAAATCTTAAATAAATGAACAATGTTCAATTAAATGTGCACTGTAAAAAAAAATTTAAAAAAAATAAATAAATAATTTTATGGAAAATAACACTACATCATTTTTACAGTAGGTTTTCTGTTTTTTTGCTTGTTTTTTTATTGTATATTAAACTCTAAACTAAATATTAAACTAAAAATGACGGGCCTTAATTCTTATGGTAAATTACTGGCAGTAATAGCAGCTGAATCAAAACCCTACATTTTAAATGTAAATATCAGAATTTCAAAAAAGTACAACAATAAATATTCAGCAAATTTTATTAAATGTAAATTCGAAAAACTGATTTGTCCCGTATATTTATGATCAAACATCAAAAAGTTCTTGTAAAATTTCAATAAAATACCAACAGCAGGGTTTCATCTTTCCCATTGGCTCCTGGCACCATCTATTTGCATATTGTTTTACTCCCACCTCCCCCTACCTTCTACTGTGTGTCATTCTAATATTCCAAATTTAACAGCCAAGCAACATTAACTATAAACTAACCTCACAAAAGTGAACTTTGGAAGTTTAAGGATTGTAGAAATCCACCGGCTCTCAAAAGTGAACTTTGGAAGTTTAAGGATTGTAGAAATCCACCTGCCGTCCGCACAGTTCTGTAGCTATGAAGAATAGAAGGCCATTCTTACTCCAGCATGGTCATCTGACCGGGCCGCCCAACCTTTTGCCTACAGCTACATGAATTAAAGATCCATTACTTGTTAGCTACGTTAGCATCAAATTAGCACTACAGACACAAACTTCAGATACCAGACGTGTCTGGACTAGTCTGGGATATTTGGGTTGGGGGGGCTGTAAATTAGACTTAAAATTCTTTTTCAGAACAGCTCCTTTAACCTAGGGGTGTCCAGTGCCAACCGCAAAGGGGCCATAGGGGGCAGCTATATTCCACCAAAGCAGGAGATCACATCACCAGTTGGCTGAAGGCTGAGCAGCTGATTAATCCAGTGGAATCCGGTGATCTCCTGCTCATGTGGAGTGAAACCATGCAGCCCCACTGGCCCAGTGTGGGTAAGACTGGACACCCCTGCTTTAACTGGTAACAGGCTGTAATCCACTCAGTTCAGCTCCTGGGCTATTTCAACCCCCTCAAAGCTAAATCACAGTGTGTGTCCTTCCTCAAGGACTCGGGAGCTGTTACTGTGAGCGTGAATTTGCATTCAAAACGGAATAATGTGAACACGATATCATATTTCCATTCAACTTCCAGCGCTGGCTACAAAAACACACCGGGGAGAATTTAATACCTGTTCCAAATTGACTGTGAATTCTTGTCATTAGTTTAATGGCCAGAAAAAAAAAACCTTCAGGGACTAAAAATGGTTTTATTTACTTAGCAGGAAAATAGAACCGTCTGTGGTTGAGGTTACCTTTATTAAGGTTTATTAAGGTTTCCATGCTGGAAGGTTATGAGTTAGTGTACTGAACCTGCTCTATCCTCATAGTCTAGAAATCTATGTACTTAACTAGACCAGGCTAATACACACGCTCATCATCAACAGAACACCTGCACCCAGAAGGAGGTGTGGGATTGCAGGTCTGTTGGGAAGGAAGATAAAGGTCACCAGGAAATGTTTTTGCCAGATGGACATTTTTCCTTTAAACAGCTACGGGTGTGTTAAGATGTGACGCGCTGCTGTGGAAGGACGTCCCACTGCTATTCCGATATTCACCTCAGACCAGATGAGGAGAGACGCATCCAAGTAGTGGAGTAAAGTGGGATCATAAGAACATTAACAGAAGCAGTTCGGAGCTAAACGGACACAGGGCTGGAGGGGAATTGTGTCCGTTTCATGTCACTGATGGATCCCTTACTTAGCTTGCAGATGCAGCCGAGATGCCCAACAACGGGGCAGTAGAACGCTATTGTCCATACGCCTGGGGCAATTCAGCAGCTCCAGTTCACCTGACCGCATGTCTTTGGACTGGGTCTCTGGAGCGGTATGAAATCCTGCTGTACCAGTGCAGCACTGCCTGCGGTATCCAACCGGAAGTAAGTTCCCTGCTGCTGTAACGCAACATGAATTTGTCCTATATAGCACCAAAACACATACTGACACAATCTTGACATCAAAACAACAGCAGAGCCCTTTGGGGTGCTATCTAGAACCATGTTCATAAATGGTTCTATATAATATGTCACATTGTGAGACCATTCCAGACACGTGTGTATTCTAAGCAGCTGTATCATACCGTAGGGAAACACAGGGACAATTCAGCTTGTACCAGGAAGTGAAGAGGTGGAAGTGAGTGAACGTGTGCCGGAACAGGCTGGATACTTCTCGTTCTCTATTCCTGATGAGTGTTCCGTGTTCTGGATGAACGCTCCTTGTAAATGAACGAGTGTGAGTGTGATATTGGGGTAATGAGCGCTGAGTGAGTTGCGGTGCGGGGCAGGGTGGTGTTTGTGCGGAGGGCGGTGATTCACTGGAACGACGCTGTAAATCTGGACGCCCGGACGCCACAGAGGGTCAAAGGGCCGTTAAACGCTCCCGAACGTCAGGGCTTATTTATAGGAGCGGAGCCGTGTGTGTCAGAGAGAAGTGCTGCTGGACGCAGTAGAAGATGGTGAACGAGGAAGTGTGCATGAATCAGTCAGCAGGGAGCCGGAATAACTCCGGGAATAACGCCGGTTTGAATCCTAAACTGTTCTATACAATATTAAAGAAGACACGGGTTCCACTCTGCCTCTCTCTGTGTTCCACCTCTTACTGAACCCTCACGTCTGTGTCTCCTCTCTATCCTGAATGACCTGTAGTGACTTTCCTTCTCTGTGTTTCACATTGTACTCTGTGTGATTGTATTCTCTCTGTATTTTCATTTGATGTAATTTCATGGTCGTTTTCCTCTACATAGTTCACATTTCACTAAATCTGATTGTACTTTTCCCCCTGTTCTCCTGATTTTATAATTTAATTTAGTCTTTACTATTTTTATTACATTATTGTCTATTTTTTTATATATTTAGCATTTTATTATTACATAGTTTTTATGCCTAATTTCTTTTCTCTGTAATTTTATTTCACATATTTTGCTAAATCCGATTATCCTCTGATAGTTTTTTTACATTTTCAAAAATAAAATGTATTACAATTTATTCATTTTCACTGTATTTTTAACTCCTGTTTTTCACATTTCACTAAATCTGATTGTATTTTTCTGGTTGATTTTCTGGATTTGGTCATTTAATTTACTTTTTACTAAATTATTATTAAATTCATATTCCTGTTGCATTTTTACTTTACACATTGTAATTTTTTTTGTTGAATCTGAGTGTCTTCCATGTGTTTTTTATTAAATTTTTTCATAAAATGCTAAAATAATTGCCTTTTCCCCAATTCTAAGCTCTAAATTCTAATATATTTTGCATTACATATTATTTATTTTTTTGTTAATTCCTTTTTTGCTTTTATGTTTTTATTTTTTATTTCTTTTTATATTCTACTTGTATCCTTTTTAGTCTTACATTATGCACACAGACTGTATAGTACAGCATTTATACAGTACATTTTCTTAATTTATACACATACATATATATTTATATATCTTTTTATCTACTCTTCTTTCTGTGCTTCTGTACTGAGTAATTAGTATTTATACTGTAATTGATAGTACTTGTTGTGCTTGTAGTCCAGGAGGTGCAGAGTAAGAACTGAACAGTGTAACTGCCTGTTTCTCTGGGCATATGACCATAAACTCTTCAATCTTGGATCTAATTGTTTCCCTCTGTATGTTCATTCATGTATTTAATATGTAGTTCATCTGATTGATCTTTTCTCCTCTCTGTTTTCATCAGTCTCCTCGGTATTTATTAATCATTCCTAAATCCACTTTTTCCTCCTTTCTTCAGTGACTGGCTGCTTTTAGCAGTGATCTCCACCACACTCCATACTGTCATGTACACGTCAGCGTTTACGCACACGCGTCATATAATCACATACATGTATATACACAGTACAGCACTGAACATACCAACACGAGTCCAAACATTCCCAACACAAACCCAACACACGTTTCTCCATGACCTCACCTGAATGGACCTCTATGGAGAGTGCTGCCACTAGCTGATACACTTTATCTGGTTAATACTCCCTGGCCATTTTATTAGAAACCCCTCCCCTGGAGCTCTGTTGGCAGACAGACTGTCATATCCATCCTCTGGTCCTTCAACTGTGTTCAGTTTCAGACCACCAACGCGATCCTGTCCCGATACTTTTTTGAGGGTGGTGGTCCGACCCAGCAGTGACACTGGCGTGTAAAACCTCCAGCAGCATCAGAACTACACACACGACCATGTAAGTGTCACTGCAGTGCCGAGACTGGACCACCACCAGTGCATTAAGGTGAGCAGTTAGTGGAAGTACAAGGTAGGTGTTTCTAATAAAGTGGCTAGTTGGTGGAAATACAAGGTAGGTGTTTCTAATAAAGTGGCCAGTTGGTGGAAGTACAAGGTAG